>JAANSM010004443.1:0-11325 GCA_036850725.1 Orchesella villosa
ATTGAACTGATTTAATTGTTAGAATAAAATCGGTGGTCAGCCGGAAGTAAAAATATTTATTGTTTGAGTGAATTTTGGAACATTGATTTCACGATTTCATGATCCATCAACTGGAGCACCTGAGCTTGTAAAAATTGAACTAGTGCAACTGAATCATCGCCGACACTGTTATCAGTGTTATCCATCTTTGAGATTCTCCTTCATCGCTTGTGACTTTTCCTTAGTTTCAGAGTTAGACAACGAAGCGAAGCAATCGTTGCCCATAAACGTAATTTGTGCGCGAGTCCTGTTTCTGCTATGGACCTCGTCACCTCACGAAAAGAAAGATGAAACAAGAGACTCATAATCCAAAACTTTCACTATCACTTTCTCCGCAACGTGCTGTTCATTTCCTCTTCAGGCATTGATATAATTTTCTTCGTTTTATCTGTTCATTCTGGTCTATGTTGATGATTGATGATTTTTTGCCGTTTCTATTTTCATCCCCCGGAGTGCTTTGGATGTGTTGTGTTGGAGTTTTCAGATGCCGTTAAGTTTAAAAGGCTTAAGGTGGTTGAACGAATGAATTCCTAGTACACTATTCGATTTCAGAAGTAGATTCTATGCATGAAAAGTCAGAAAAGTACTCATTTCGGTTTACTGTACGAGGAATTGTAAACTGGCAGTTCTCCAATCTAACGCCATACACCATCAAATCAAGGTTAAGATTAACAGTTGAAGGTTCTTAGATTTCTTAGGTTTCGCTGACGCGGCGCGGCGTTGCTGGTTTTCACAACCGTTACTAACTTTTTTTCGACGACACAAGTTTCCTTTACCCCAATCCATTTCGCGGGAAGTGAAAGCATGTTGGTTAATTTACATGCTCGAAACGAAGAATTCCGCATTCCGTTCAGACTGACTTTACTCTCATTGGTCATACTTTTGTTGATGGTTGGTCGCCGGTCGATGCGTTACAAAAAGGGTTTTAGTTGATAGTTGGTCGGATTGTTTTGAAGTACACTTGTCCTTTTCGGTTTCGTAAGTTAATTGAATCCTCAAAAGAATTCAAGCATTATTGCATGTTGCATGTTGAAATGGGGAGATTCGAACTGTCACTGTTTGGGAAGCTGGTGGTGTTCAGTTTGGTCTTATCAACTACTGTTCACGCGCTGTATTTCCATATTGCTGAGACCGAAAGAAAGTGCTTCAACGAAGAGATTCCTGACGACACTACTGTTATAGGTATGACGCAGTGTAATGTCTTCATCAGTGAGTAGTTGATGAATGAATGAATGATGAATGAAATTGACCAAATTGGTAATAATAAAAATTCATCAGAACAGACAGGTGACGGGTTATAAAGCAGTTAATTTTAAATTCATTCATATTCAATATTATCTTTCACTCTTTGACAGGTCTTTATAAAGTTCAGTTGTACGACCCTCGGACTGGTGGCTTCATGACGTCCAGCCCCCAAATCGGAATGCATGTCGTGGTTACAGATCCCGATGAAGAAACCGTCCTTTCCAAAGTGTACAGTTCAGAAGGACGCTTCTCATTCACCTCTCACATGCCTGGAGAACATATCATTTGTCTCTATTCCAATTCCACGAAATGGTTCACTGAGGGCCAACTGGTAAGATGTTGGTAATTTGTGATTTGTAGTTAACTAATGAATATGTGAATAATTAAAGTTGAAAGCCTATAAATGGAGTGGATTTGGATGCAAATGCTAAATATTGTTTTGTTCCTTTATTTTTAACCAGCGCGTCCATCTAAACTTCCAAGTTGGAGAAGAAGCCGTCGATTACGCAATTGTCGCTCAAAAGGAGAAACTAACCGAGCTCCAAACGCGTTTTCGTCATCTGTTGGACCAAGTGGATCGAATCACCAAAGAACAACGTTACCAAAGGGTGAGTAAAACCTTTAGTTAAAATCAATAATGAAATCGACAACCGCATTAGCTATAACTTATCATCATTCATCATTTTATAAAATAGATCTTTTTGGTATTTGTTTAGTATCGGGAAGAGCGATTCCGAGAAACGAGTGAAAGTACCAATCGTCGCATCTTGTGGTGGTCATTCCTCCAAATCTGGATCTTGCTTGGGATGGGCTATTGGCAGATAAAGCATCTCAAGTCATTTTTCGAAGCGAAGAAACTCGTCTAATTCCATGGAACCATCACCTTGAGTCTTGAGTCAAGACTCTTGACCAATTCTTGTCGAAGTTAATATGGCAAATAAAATCACTTTCTCATTTCATGGACTTTAAACTAGCTGATGATATATGTGATGTTATGGTAATAAATCAAAATATAATCCTTCTCAATATCTCGTTTGATTTCCCTGTTAAATTGTTAAGTACTTCTACTTGAATTACGTATCTATTATCAATTATCAATTATAGGAAAGTTTGTGGATAATTGATAATTGATACAATAATCCAGAAGTTTGTTGACCATCAAAAAAATCTACAGAAAGAATCATGAGAATCAGTAAACCCCATAAAAGCATAGAGTAGAGAGCGCTAACCAAGTAAAGTTTACTTTCACTTTTATGCATAAAAAATCATGAGTTAGTTTCATTCAATCAAGCCTCTTGGACACGGCTGGCAGCTGTGACTAATCCCATTCAACACTGAAAAGAGTAAACACAATATTCAATATTATAATGGTGAATGGGCAGAATTCTGAAATGATAAATTGTACATTCAAAATAGTCATCTTTTCAACTTTTCAATCGTCACCTCCTGTCACCTGTCACCAATCATTTTAGTTAAATACTTGACACTGGATTGTACATAGTTTGACAGCAGGTGACAGGTAGTCAAAAGTACAGTGACATTTTCCTTTCCGAAAATTGAAAATAGAAAACAAGATGGAGAAGCTGTCAATAAGTCTACCCCTGGAGGACTTCGATAACCTGTCTCAAACTCTCTCCTCAATTTGTTACGAAAATCCTTGTGGCACTGCAAAAGATATACTGGAAGGTACCAAAAAATTCATTGGATTGAAAGCAGCTGTGGCCACCTTTATGATGAAAGACGGGTCGGGAGAGCGTCGGTTAGTTTTACGAGGACAAATACCTATCCGCAATAAAGGAGCGTACTACAACATTCCACTTTGGATTTGGATCCCTCCTTCTTATCCTGGAGGTACGCCTGACATTTTCGTGAAGCCTTTGAACGGCCAGCCCATACAGACCCATCCTGGCTTTATCAATGAGACTGGAAAAGTAGACATATTCTGGATGGACTCATGGGGTCATGAGGAAATGTATGGAACATTGGTTGAGCTTATCAATGAACTTTCCAAAGCATTTCACCAACGTGTACCGGTTAGGCCTGCAAATCCAGGAGGAGGAGAACCTCAGCTTAGCTCAGTCACATTGAAATGCTTAGCAATGGACACATTTTCTAGAGGCGGAAGTACATATTTACGCCCATTATCTTCCGATAAAGGTACTCCATATGAAATTAGCTTGAAAAGTTTTTAAATGACATCACATCGCAAAAATCGTAAAAGGCACTAGAAAAAAATAGCATTTCATTGCCAATTTTTCATTTTGTTAATTTATTTATTTGTTAGATATCAAGACTGCGCTAAGACTTGGACAATATTTAAGCGTCATTGAAACCACGGACCAAGTCGTGAATGCGATGAACTTGTTTGGTGGTGTCCAACCGTTTACAGACTATTTTAAATTGAATAATGGCAATCCTGGAGAATATCTCGTGGGGTTGGACGTTCAGCTAAGAATCACTCTTAAAAGAGCCAGCTTCACGATTCTGGTTATCATTTGGCTACCCAAGAATTATCCTGTAGGGATTCCTACAATTTGTGTTCAACCATCGGATTGCAGACAGATAAGCAAAGCTGTGTTCCACATTAACAAGAACGGACAGATGTCAAATTATATTTTAGATGTACAAGATCATCTAAAACCATCCAATTTAGTTGAGTTGATTGACTTACTTTGTGCGAAATTGAGCTATAAACCTCATCTGGATCATAAGCCTCCTATTTCACCTCCAAAACCTCCACCAGAACCTCCATCTTCTCCAGTTCCATCTGATCCACGTCGAGGAGTCCTCCGGAAAACTGGTTGTCTAATCTGTTTCAAGCCACTTATTCAAGGAGAAAGTTGGCGGATGCTAGATCCTGCAGGTTTAGTGAAAAAGTGTAAAATGTTGCGAGGACTTTGTTATCACATGATGTTCCTCCACCAAGATCAGATTCCTGAAGTGATCTCTGAGGAAATGTTCCCTTTCTGTAAATCCTGTGAGCAGTTGGTTGAGACTCTTTGGGAGTCCCAAGAGACGATAAGACAAGCTCATTTAAAATTGGCTGAGGTGGCTCATAATATCGAGAAGAAAGTTGTGGAATGCCACGTTCCAGCTCCAGAATCACCGACACTAAAAGAAAAGAGGTTTATCAAGTTCAGAGATTTCATTTATGAAGGTATGCTTAGTTTTGTTATGTTATAGTTTAAATTGTCTTTGTCAACAAGTATTATAATCGCTTATGGCTTACGCTAACTTTCTCTTTAAATAGATTACCAGAAAAAAATGGGATTGACAAACCACCTCAATAAAAATCATCACCAACATGATTCAACAAATTGCTTGGCTGAATCAAAGGATACATCTGTTCCGGTTCCAACAAATGAAGCTTCTAGTTGCCCCAGTACGTCAAGTGGCGATAACGATAAAGATGAGGTGGACAGCAAAGTATCTAGCGTTCCTTCTCCTCCTTGTCCTCCTATGCCCATACTTGCACCTGTTCCGTCTCCTAAAGTTGAAGAAGACCTCAGTCTCCCCGAACAAGATAAAGAACCCTTTGTTTCCGATTTCCATTTGGCACCAGTGAAAATTGAGGTCGATTTGGAAGAGCAGACTAGCTTTGAAACTGATATTGAGTTTTATAATGACCCTTTCTTTGAGGAAGCGCATCGCATGGTGAAAATCGAAATGAATGAGGTTCCGGAGGAGGAATATTTATGCTATGAAGAGAATGCCAGTGCCGATGAAAGCGAAGACGAAAGATTTTTTGGACGCATCAACGGGGTTCAAAGTCTGAATGCCGAAGTCAGTTTGCCGATACCAATCGAGAGTGATGTCACAATGAGCGAGGGAACACTGCTAGTGAATGGTTGTGTGGATATTTATTGGATTAGGGCCTTCAGGAAGGATCAGGACTCTAATACGTATTTGAAGTGTAGCATCTGCCAACATCAAAGTGACATGACATCTGAAGAGAAAGGAATGGAAGAGGGATTTAAAAATATGGAGGAACACGTTCTAAATAGTCACAAGCAAAAATTAGGTAGAATCCGTTCATTTATATTTGTTTTCCTTCTTTCAATCATTTCAATCATCAATCATGGATATTTTGCTTGGGATGGAAAAACTAAGATGGATCTTTAAAATTGTAGAGGAAATGATACTTCGTTTTGGAACAAGAGAACCTCATCCCTGTCCCTGGTCTGGTTGTCCCATTCTCTTTGCAGATATCGAATCCAGGGACAAACATGAAGGTGCTCATCGCACGTGTGATAAGTGTGGGAAGCTGGCGGGGAGAAACGGTAACTCGGAGAAACAGAACCGATGCGCATTGCTGCTTCATAAGCGTTCTCATGATAATCCGAAGACAGTGAAAAGGAAGGGAGACGGAGGTGGAGGAAAAACCGTGGGGAGGAAGAAAACTAAGAAAAGTTTCTGATAAATGTGTTTATGTATACATGTAGATATATCTCAGTGATAAGTGACGGTACATTGTGTCATTTGTTTCAGAATGTTGAATGTAGTAAAATAATTAATTTTTTCTTATACCTTCCAACCACAAATCATTTTGTGTTTAGTTGGTTTTTTTTAAGTTCTCAGTGATTAATTAATTAATTAATTTACGGTTAATTTAGCTGGATAAATAAATCCTGCCTATTTTCGATGTCGGTGTCTACCGCGCGTGCCGCGGTCTAAGAAACTTATATAATAATAAAAGCCACGTAAGTGGACTAAAAAACGTAGCTGAATAGATCATATTGGTTATATTGATCATGTGAATGAATCATCTTGATCATATGACTGAATTACATCGATAATATTGGTCAAATGACTTAATTATATCGATAATATTGATTATATGATTGAATTATATCGATAATATTGTTCATGTGACTAGAATTAAATCGATAATATTGATTATATGACTGAATTATATCGATAATATTGATCATATGACTGAATTATATCGATAATATTGATTATATGACTGAATTATAGTGATCATTTTGATCATATGACTGAATTATATTGATAATATTGATCATATGAATCAATTATACTGATCATATGAATAAATTATAGTGAACATATTGATCAATGAAAGCATACTACTGTAACCATTCGATTCAGCATCTCAAAGTACCCCTAAATACTCATTTTCAGCCAAATTGGAGGACTTTTTATGTTTTCGCGCGCATAACTTTTAAAGCGCGCGACCGATTTGGCTGAAAAGTATTCCCTGAAGTGCCCTTGAGGAGTACTACCTATATACAAAATTTGGGCAAAATCGGTTGATGTATGCGACCAGGAGAGTGCGTACAGACAGACGAACAGACGGACAGACAGACAGACAGACAGACAGACAGACAGACAGACAACTTAGTAGAATTATAACTTGCTGAACACATTCAGCTACGTAATAAGTGAAACATCTCAACTTTATAGACACACTAGAAAGTTCTTGACTGTCTCACATTCACACACTTCAAAATACATTTTCCGTCATCATCACAAACATGGACAGCTCTTGAAAGCCAGTAAAATGTAACAAGGCTACTGAACAAGTGTCGTGTATACATACGTCAACCACCACATCACTCTGCCTCATCCTCAACCCTTATTTCTACTATAATGGATGGAGCACAACAAAAGTAGTGCAAAAGCTATGATAATGCACTCTATCTCGAGGAGACGTCATAATACACCGTTCTCTCAACCGTCTCAACGGTATCCGTAACTCGTGACACACTTTTAAGGGAGAGAGCACATGAAAGCTTTTTTGGTGTGTGTTGGTTGAAAATATCATCATCACTTCAACATTCAAGACAAGATGGAGAAAGGAGAAAATAGCAGCAGAGCTCGTGTAACTCTGCAGTGGACGGTTCTCGTCTTATAACTACATGCGTTATAGACTTCCTTTGTGCTTTGTTATTCCCACAGTGTTAAATGTATGTTACACTTTTACATAGAGGCGACAATGGCAATATAAGTGTCTAGAATTTATCATTTCCTATTCAACACCGACCTTAAGGAGAGGACAAGATGTAACCTATAGTGCCTTTACATTTACTTTACATTATAAATATATTTGACAAAAAATGCATCTATTGTTTGGTATACAAAAGCAACTCTATATAGGTAACTTTTTCTCTTTTCAAAAGCATAAATATTTGAATGAACGACAGAAGCACAACGTGGTTTCCTGATATGGAGCATCAGTCCCTCCTCCAATGGTGGTGGACGAGCTATACTAACTAGCTACACCTTTTAAATATTCGAGCACACGCTGGTACAAGATACATATTTCAATTTCGATTTATCAGCCCAAACTGATGATGTGATGATATTGTTGCGTGCATTGCTATTGCAATGTAATGGAAAATGGAGCATGCATTATACAAGACGTATAGATGTATGTGTATACTTTTGGTTCTTTTTTGTGAGCGTCACTTTACCCCTGCCTTGGTTAGTAGATTGAAAAGCTATCAAAGAAAGTACCACGCCACAGACAGTCAGAGAAGCGACTGTATCATCGTGGAATGGACGTTATGAAGAGAGAAAGAGAAAAAAAAGAGTCCATGGATGGGAAAATTTAAAGAATATTGAAACACAATTCATCGTCTATATATAAATATACTGGGTATGGCGATGGTGTCATCATCAATGCTAGAAACTTACATCTTTTTATCCCAAACACCACAGGTTTCGCTTTGGTTTGCAAAAATCCCTTCCACGAATATCTATCTTTTTTCAAACACAATACATGGCAAACAACATTTTCTCCCTTGAAGGCATTGTTTGTTGGTGTCAACTTCAGACGAGGAGGTCGATAGTTGAGATGATCTATTACTCTCCTTTTCTACCGCTACATTCTATTCAACCAAACACCAAACACAAACCTGTGTCTACTTACTTTTCTATCACTATTTTCTTGTAAAAAAATGACTACGTGCACATCCCAAATCTATATATACTTGTGAAACACACGTGGAGGTTTGAAGGGAAAGGAGTTTAGTTAGTTCAGCAAACGAGCCACATTGCACAACATTTTTTTGTCGTTTACACATCCTCCTCGTCCCTCTGACAAGTCATACATAGTCTTCATTGCTGTCATCAAAAGATATTGTTATCACTTTGGCTATAGACATTTGAATATCTATCTTGTAAGCTAAGTTATGATGTGAATAAAATCCGACAGGATGTTATGAGGCGGTAAGGTGACTGTTTGGCTGCCTCCTTTGCTTACTTTCACCTCAGACTTGATGTTCGCTGCTCATTCATTTTACTCATCTCTCTCTCTTTCTCTCCCACCCATTTCCATCCTGAACATTCTGAAGGAGGAGAAGATAGACTCAAAACGAGCACTGTCAGCTGGTCTCTAATGTAATGTCAAAATGCTTCCGTCATTGACACTAACTTCCGTCTACCCTAATCTATCCAAATGTGAGGACTGGAGTGAGGAAGGTGTTAAACTAAATGTGCAAATGTCGTGTAATAACGAAGGACATATATAGATTATATATATATTATGTGCTCGCATAATATTTCCCGTTTCTCGTCTAAAAGTAATAGGCATATTTGAAGATTATGGTTTATGGGATTCACAGAAATGAATGTGCGAAATATGATTCAATAATATGTCGATCCCCTTCCTCCAGAAAATTTTTCGAACGTGCACACTGACTTGAAGCTTCCGCCAGGCAGGTTTCCTGCTTTCGAAGGTATCAGCACTTTTACATCATCAAGTCATCTACCATTCCAAAAATACGACGTGATGATGAAAAGTTATATAAAGCATCATATAATCTTATAGTAATGTTCATATTTCCTATTTATAACACCCAGTCCACGTGTAATACATTATGCAGGTAATGTATACGTAGGTATCTAATAGTAGACCAAGACCAAGCTAATGATTTTTATATTACATGCAAGAGAACACACATTTGAATTATAACTTAACAAAAGCCACCACCATATGTTACTTTCTAAATAAGATTCAGGATTTTCCGTCACAGAATATACGGTAAATGCTATATACACATCCATATTTTAGATTTACATCCTTATTAATACAACATATATGTGGGCGTATGTCTGCTTTCTACTAAACATGCGTAAGCATTTACTTATTTCCTGTAAAGTAAAGAATCTAAGCTGACGTATGTATTCCTCACACCACCACTTTTCTCTCTTTTCCAAGGTCTCTTACGACAACTCACTATCAGCATTGCATCATGCCTGTCGTGAAAGATTTAGATCCGCACAGTGAAAAAGAGATATGGTCAGGTGGGAAAGTAGACTATACTGTTAACCATGAATATTTAAAGGGGAGTACCCTGCAGGAATTCGTTTTATACTTAGAAACTGGAATATATTTTAGTTGTAAATTGATACATTTAACATGCTACTTGCTACTGGTTGTTGAGCAATGAGTTGAGGTACATATTTGTATGATGAATGCATACTCTGTTGATGTTGATATACAGGCTCGCCATTTTTCATATGCATATGATTTGAAGATGTTGAAGGGAGCGTGAAACTAGCGAGTAGATTTCAGTCTACCTCGTATGCATGCCCTTTCAGCAACAGCAGGAACTTTTCCAAACGGATGACGGATTTTGCAATACCATAACATCTTACGATATTATCCTGACTGTAAGAAGTTGTTTCCTTGTTTGCATTTGTAATGCTTACCTGTTAGAATATCGTGGATTTCTGGGGAACCATAATAATATATATATATGTATAAGAATTACATTATAGCCTACGCCCACATTCAAATGGGAAGATAGTTTTCTTTTCCCAATTTGCTTCCATTTCCGGCTACGATGCGATGTACCCATATCTAGTTATGAAATAGGTTGTACAATGAAAGGAATTTTAATTTGATCAAAACTAAAACTATTTTCAGCATTAATCAAAATCTAATGCAATATCAGTTTTTGTCTCAGAAGTTATCATAAAAAAGTAAAAAATAAATAAATAATACTGAGAAATGCTGTTGATTACATTAATAAAATCCAATTATTGAGCGAATTGAATTCCCTACTGGATACCAGAAGCAGTTTATGAAGCTCCAAAATAAAGGTAGGAATCCCATAATCATAATCATACTAATGGGATGAAAGCGCCGTTGTTCGAGGACCTAACTTACATAAACAAACTCTATGAAACACTGCTTTTACACTAAATATCTTTTCTCATGAAGTTGTTAAAGCATCATATATCAAATCATAATGGCAAATAAAGTTATAACAACATCCGATAATATTACTCTAAACAAAGTTATTTACGAAAATTTGGTTCAAACACAGGCACACAACTTACCTACTACAGTCATTTGAGCTGAGACAACATCAGTTTCAAATTCAGGAGCATCTGCTGATACTTCACATTTGTAAACTCCTGTCTGCTCATGGCGGACGGATCGGAGCATCACCTTGTGTTCGTCCGATTTCGATATCTAAGGAGGAAAAAGGGACATGAAGAAAATAACATCCATTATAATAAAGTATGTATATACTTATTTATAAAAGTATCATATCTCCACACTCCACATATTCACCACTCATATTTATAATGCGCAATAAGTGCCCAACTTCATTATTCGTGTTACATGTCTAATCATATCGTGAAATACGACAGTTCGTGATGGGCCTGGGTAAAATAATCTTTTGGGAGATCACATTTCTTTCCTTAACAAGCTACTTCCCCTTTCTTACGTTACGAAATAAATAACGAGAAAACTTACTTAGTTTAAGTTCGTTACACATCCTTTACTTGCTCAACATTCAACATTACTCGAACAAATATTAATGCGCATAAAAACATGGAGGTAAAGGAGTTATTGAAGCGTGCTCAATTATTTTATGGAGCTTCAAAATATAACCTTATATATTATTATACTTTACTTACATCAACATCAACCCCCATGGTTGTAAACGTTTGGATGGGTGGAATCTCTTTGGGGATGTATCTATAGAACTCCTCTCCTTCCAGGTACCATTTCACAGTATACAAAGATTCCCCATGGTCCAAGTCATAGAGACAGGTGAGGGG
>JAANSM010004444.1:0-11321 GCA_036850725.1 Orchesella villosa
TATGCTTGGAAACAATTGGCCATGGAGTAAAATCCTTTTGCATGCATTCATACTTCACCAAAACCTACCTCTGTGCCCCGTATCAGCCAATTCGCAGGGTTGCAGTCTTAGTAGTTCCCGTGTAAGAAAATAGTCTCAAGCCTTAATGACTACCATTTGAAATTTCAATTTTATTGTACATAAATCCCCATATTAATCGCCATTAAACTGTACATGTTAATGTCTAAAGAACCTAACCAAACCTCATGTTATGATGACTCTTCAGGATCCACCAATCCTTATTAGTTGTATCATAGCATTGGTCACCAATGATTGGTGTTCATTTCGAACCAAAGACCCCCTCTTCCTATTTGTGCATGCCGTTGTAATACCCTTGAAAGGAATCCCTGAAAATATGCCTGATGGCGGCAGGTGGAAACTCCTTGTATGGTGAAATGTGTAGTCAGATTTTATTATAACCTATGTGTCTGTGTCCGGCGTACGATAGTCCACCGATAAACCGTTGCGTTGTGTGTGATCAGATACTGCATACTAGTTTTAGTTTGTTTCATTAATCGACCGTTTCGACATCTGCCTTAAATTTCAAAATCGATGTTTTTGACTGGGACATCTAATGCGCCAATTTTTAGCAGACGATCTAAATGACGATCCATACGTCTTTTGTCATTCTGAAATTAAAAGTCGATGGATTTCGCAATAAAACTTACCATAGGCAATACTTTTTCTTGTCGCGGTCCCTTTTGACGATCCTTTGGTTGATATTACATAAATTCAGGAAAGAATAAGTCACTAACTAAAAGCATAACTTGCAAAATGGTTATAAAACTGGGCAATAAAATGGATTTTCAATGACGGGACTACTAGCAGTATTTTTATTACAAATAAAAGCAGTACAAGAGAGGCTAATTGACACTCTCATGAAACTTAATATATTTACATCTACTTAACAAATACATCTAAATCCTTAACAACTTGTTTCTGTACACTATACACTTATATACAGCTCCGTGGTATTGTTTAAAACTAGTCGTATGGATGTTTATTAAGCATTATCCATAAATTTACTGTACATTATCAAGAATTCTTGTATTAAATTTACATAGTAATAATTAAAAGACATGTCACATGTCGCTGTTTAGCACATATTCATTACATACCTTAATATAGCAACATCCAGGCTCACGTGGAACAAGATTCATAATTTCTACATTATTAATACATTTTCGCCTGAACATTTTAGCTCAACATCAGCTACATTCAAGTATAAAACTTGGTTCAGCAGAAGTAGAACTACATTACTTCAATTTTACAGCGTTCATGGAGCAGCAACAAAACACGATTCACGTGACTTGTAAACAGGAGGATAGATAAACATTAAATTCCAACCACGAATGTTTAATTTTATTCGAAAATGCATTGAACAATCGTTTACATGTATTAAACGACCATCACTCGCGCAATCACATAATAAGACTTCATGACAACTTTACTAATAAGGACCGTACCTTTCCACCTTTGTATTAGTATTTGGTTATACAGCATGGTTTACAGTTTAAGTGAATCATACCACGCACATGGAAACCCAAGACGAATGTTGAAGACAGTAGAAACAATAATCACAAGACTACTACATGTGCATAATTAAAACGGGCTCTGAAACTAAATTTTTCTAACAGTTACATTTCTGACGAACCGGACAAGTTTTCATTTTGACACTTGCATGTCAGAAATTTCAGCTTAGACTACTGCTGATGTCAAATAGTTTGCATGCGCTAACGTCAAGTCCATTTCGATCAAGATACACACTGTTGAGTGTTGCCATAGTGTTATCCATGTACTCTCCGTTACATATTTATTATATAATTTGAATATGTTTTGCATATCGTCCATCAGTAGTAAAACACTGATTAAGAAACAGGCGGCTGTTGTAGTTAGGAATATGTAGTATGGTGAAGCTTATATCTGTTAAAAACATTTCCTAATGCTTATTTCTGGTGCCTGCACTACGACTCCTTGCGATGCTGTAAAAGCTATCGAAGTTGCAATTTGAATGAAGGATATACTTGCTAGAAGAGTTGTCAGGAGCTGAGCACTGAAATAAGACTTGAGCTACAATGGCAGCGACCTTCTGCTCCAAAATGTGGCTCATGACAAGTGACAGCAGTCTTGGCTCATGCTGTACAAACAATGCTCGATTGTCAGGGTGCCTGGCAAGATTAAATAGAGTTGTGGCAGCTCTACGAAGCATGTCCAAACTAGTACCCATCGCCTCTGGGTTATCGCGCAGCACTTGGAATCCATGGTTTATCGAAATATTATTTGCATTCACTTCCGCCTGCAAAAGATGATATGAAAAATTAAAGATGAGCGATACCACGATTACCATATGTTAAAAGTTTATTGTACGATGTTGTTACCTGTTCGATAAAGGAGATGAGCAACGAAATGCACGGGTTTTGCAACGCAATTGTCCTAGCTACACCTGAGTCCGTGCCAGATAAGTAGGAAAGGAGATTAATGGCGAATTCTCTCATCACTTGATCTTCCGTGGGACACAAACTGCGACAAAGTAGTTGACACAATCTTTCTATCCGCGAGTAAGGTGGAGTGGCCAGCAACAAGTCCATGTTTCCTTGAGTCACGCTGAGTTTACACAGTGCTTCAATTGCCAGTCGCTGAGGAGATACACTTGCTTTTATACCAAGCGTTGGAAAAGGGTCTTGTCCATATGCTGCGGGGCATGTGGCCCAGTGCAAGAGGCCATCCAGAATTGGCCTTGAAATCTCTTCCGAAAACTGACTCAGATCCATTTGACCAGAAATGTTGGCAATAATGACGAGTACATGTTCCCTTACGTGGTGAACATACTCCCACCACCACTCACCGTCTCCATGTAAACTTGTACACGAATCACTATCGATATCAACGGCACCAATTAAGCCGATCGCTGCTGTGGACGTTAAATCATTCTGCAACTCTACCACTTTATCTTCAACTACTGTTTGGTCTGTTGTATGTAGAATCTTCTCATTTTCCATCACTTTCGGCACTTGCTCAGCAAGTAAGGACTCATTTCTGTTCGTTTCAATACCGTTAGATTCAACATTATTCAGTTTGCACACTGGTTTGCCCTTTAAAGGGTGCTCATGATAAATTAGAAGCAGTTTGCCAAGCAAGCTCAAAAATGGAATGCTTTTGCCAAATTCATTGTCGTTTCCCGGTACGAAAGTCAAATTACGAATAATGTTGAAGATTGAAAGGCACCTGCGTGCAAGAGCGTCTTGAGTTTCACTCACTTGGTACAAACTCGGCTCATCCCGTGTGTGGCACTCATCTTCAAAGTCTTCCATTTTTTTCCGCTTGAGTGTGGATCCATGGTCCAGCACTAAAATACTGCCAATCTTGACACAATTTCTCGTATTAGTACCTTCGCTACTGATACCAGTCTCCTCACAACTTGTCTCATCATACGAACTCGTGTTGAACAAGTTAGAAGCGTCAGTAGGACGAACGCCAGTCATAATCTCACATGTGTCGTCTGCCGCATTATTCCCATTAACAATTTCAATGTCATCTGTATCCATTAAAGACGATGATTCGTCACTTTCGGGAAGCCCATTCACACGTTTTCCGCAACCTTCGTCATCCTCATCCTCATCGTTTTGGGGGAGTTCGTGTTTTATTCTCTCCAAAACTTGGTCCAATTTTTTCAGCTTCCTATTTTGCTGCAGGGATGAAGTAAAAGAAGTCGAGGAGGCGTTACATGTGCTTGATGGTAATGGAACGGAATGTAAGTCGCAGCTCCTGTTGTCAAGATTTATACAGCCATTTGCATTACTATTATCAGTATCCCTCTCCCCGTTCGAATAACACACACCTTCCACTTGCAGGGTCCCAGCATCACTATCCTCACCAACACCACAAGTACAATTAGTACCAACACTATTTCCTAAAGTCAACCTTTTACTTTGTCCTTGAACTCCAAATAAACTCTCTTTTTCTGAAGCAAACGAAGAGGAGTTAGTCTCTATTTCATTTGGCAACTTGGTTTCACAGCGATACAAATCCAGGTTCAGTTCACTTTCGTCGATAGCATGTACAACATGCTGCACAAAATCACAGTCTTGGGGCTCAGTTTTGATCTGATTTTCAAATTCATGACAGCTAACATTAGGATCTCTTGTTTTTCTTCTTTTCAGTCTCGACCTCGGTCGGGAAGAAGTTTCGTGCTGGATTAGACGCACTACAGGAACAATGTTTAAGTCCGCTGTGAAAGACGTGATCACATGCTTCGTGAGCTCCATTAACCCACCACACGAGATTTGTGCAGCGAAATCTTGTTCTCTTAGGCCATGAATACTGCTCTGCCACTTTTCCTCACAGTCCCAATCCCGTGGACCAGGGAGGACGAAAGGTTCATCGTCTTTACCTTCGAAGCCCACAGTCTTACGGTTAATACGACTCACCATGGTGTAATTGGTGGTTTCTTGAAGAACTAACGTTCGATGACCATCACGAGGAAATTTTTTGCGTGGAGTTCCCAAATCTGGCTCTTCCTCCTCATCGTCCTCATCCGTCTCATACCACATACTTAGCTTCTCCTGAAAATGAGAGAATTCAGACATTTGAACATGAATAAATGAACAATGTAGCTAAACATTACGAAATATCATGGCTAAATTCGTACCTGAGAACTACCATTGTCTTCCATAATTTTTTCAGCATTCATTTCAATTCCAATTGAGTTGCCAAAAATGAGAAGCAGTGCCCGTCTTAAATGCTCTAGAAGGATGTCAAGCAGCCCAGGAAGATAGGATAAAGAGAAATAGGAAATGGAATGGTCGTCGTAGAGAAGCACGTTGAGAACATCAAGAGCCCAAGTTGTTTCAGCAAGCAAGCCTGACTTAAGACACATCATGATTCTCCAAGCCTCAACTGGAGCTATATCGCTCTTATGCAGCTTCTTCCGTCGAGAAAGCACCGGTGTAACACCCTCTACACTTTCTGGGGGGAAAACAATTTCCTTTTTGGTAGCAACGGGCCCCGGAGGTGTGGCCGCTGCCAGCGGAAGGCTTGTGGATACTGAAGCTGATGACGGAGGACATGGGAATGTAACTTGGATTGGAGCCCCAGACTGCTGGGACAGCAAAGGTGCCGTTCCTGCAGGAATTGCACTTGAACTTTTGCTCACAGTAGGAGGCGCAGAAGCTCCCATCGCCGGCGTAGATGGCTGTATCACACCTGGCGATCCTGGTCCATACCCTTTGTACACTTCATTTTTCCCAGAAACAGGAGAAAATTGCGTTCTTGTGGGTCCACTTCGTCCTTGTGCATTTGGGGACGTCCATGGTAGAGAAGATGCACTTCCCGGCGAAGTTGCTCCGCTAGTTTGTGAGGAGGTGGGTGGCGGAGTCCCCTGTGTGTTTGGGCCGTACCTTGAAGGTCCCATGTCTGAAGGAGGTGATGCATGCGGCCATTGACCAGTTACAGAGCCTGATGGCGTTGGTGGTATTGTTGATGGTACGGACACCCGCCCACTTGAAGACATTGGAGGAGACTGTGGAGCGGAGTTGGGAGGCCACGTCTGAGGTGCTGTGGACTGCGAAACAGTCCCCGTGGGTGGTGTCTGGGACTGACCTGGTGGAGGTGTGCCATGGGGAGGTCCAACATTAAGTGGACCACCTGCGTATGGCCGGTGGTGTGGGGGGAATTGTCCGCCACTTCCTGGCCAACCTGTTATAAAAGCAAGCCCACCCCCATATATTAGCATTTCGATTTTATATGTTAATTTAACTAACATGAAATCTAACAAAGCCGAGGATAGTTTTTACCAAAGAGCGTAAAGAGATTTCTATTGAATTGTCTTTAGTTTAGGCATTTTATGCACTACATTCTTCCTTGGTTAAGCCGCGGTTTCAGGTTGCGATTTCGCTATGTGTCACGCGAATTTTCTTTTCATTTCACTCACTTTTCACCAGACCTAAGAATGTCGAT
Organism: Orchesella villosa; assembly: GCA_036850725.1. Taxonomy (NCBI): domain Eukaryota; kingdom Metazoa; phylum Arthropoda; class Collembola; order Entomobryomorpha; family Orchesellidae; genus Orchesella; species Orchesella villosa. The sequence goes on from JAANSM010004444.1 coordinate 5,995, forward strand.
ATGCTTTAAGCATAGTATCCACTTACCCCTTTTTCGAACTTATAAATCCGCTCGAGAAATCGAGGAAACACAAGGCGTGGAAATATTTCCCGAGCGGAAAATCCTGATTCCTGTTATGAGTTTCACATTCCTTTTCTCTAACCAATATGCACTTCAAAGACATACTTTTAACCTCAAAGCATAGGTTATTTCCATGGACATCAAATTTTCAGTCAGTGAAAAAATGCATCGTCGTTCCACGCAACGACTTGGTGAAACATACCAATTTTTAGCTCGTGAAAATGCCTCCGTAGAAACTTCCCAAAAATTATTGTGAAGTGCATACCACAATTGGGAAAACTCAGGGGAATTTTTTACGATAAAGCATAGTATCGACTTGCACCTTTTTCGAACTTAAAAATCCGCTCGACATATCGAGGAAACACACAAATCGGGGAATTATTTCCAGAGCGGAAAATCCTGATTCCTCTTATGCGTTACACATTACTTTTCTCTATCCAGTATGCACTTCAAAGACATGATTATAACCTCAAAGCATATTTTGATCGGTTATTACCATGGACATCCAATTTTTAGCAGGTGAAAAAATGCATCGTCGTTCCACGCAACGACTTGGTGAAACATACCAATTTTTAGCTCGTGAAAATGTTCCCGTGGAAATTTCCCAAAAATTATTGTGAAGTGCATACTAAAATTGAGAAAACTCCGGGGAATTTTTCACTTTTGCATTTTTCACGATAAATATGTAGGCGCATAGCAACCTGAAATATAAATTTTTAGCTCGTGAAAATGTTTCCGAGGAATTTCCCAAATTTTTTTTGTCAAGTCAGGCTTGTATAATCCCACTATTTTGCTTGGTGGATTAAGGAATAATCAATGAAAATTTTGATGTGGGATTAATGATTAATTGTTCCGCATTGATTTAATCCTAATCATAATGGGATTAAATTTTTTGGAAGTGGCTGGATTAATGATTAAGTGAATTATTAATGGGATTAAGTGATTAATTTAAAGGATTAAGCTGATAGCACTTCTATTATACACCTGAATATATTAAGGTATGGACTTTTAGGTGTCTGTCAGAATTGAAAAGATGAAATTAAAGTAAAACATTTACTACTATTTTCTAATTATTACTCTGATAGAAATTTTGTTTTTATAACTTTGAGTATTTAGTTAGTTTAGTTAGTTAAAATAACGCAACTCCTCCAACATTGTATTGCTCCATGAGTGCTACGACAAATTAATTAGCAAATTTAAAATAACTGAATTACAGATCTACCTCGTAAGAAAAGTCAAATAGCTACCATTTGGTCTCATCGGAGATGCAAACACTGGGAAGGTTAAAATCAACCGCAAATTTTAAACGTGTATACAATGTTACATTTTCCCGTTTTCATAATTCCAACTGTGATTAATAATAAGATTAAATGTAATTCTCAATATAATGCATGGGATTAGGGATTAAGTTTTTTAATCAGGAGTAGGCGGATGAATGGATTAAGGATTAATTACAGAAAATTTTAAAGGCTGGATTAAGGATTAAATTAATCACTAATCTGATGAAAAGATTAGATTAATTAATCCCGGGACTATACAACCCTGTGTGAAGTGCATACCAAACTTAGGGAAACGGGAGAATCTCTGGAGTCACGGGAGTCCAGGACCATGTTTCCTCGATACTGACTTGCTTTTGTGTCAAGACTAGTTCATTCAGGTTGGGTCTTATACAACTGATAAAATACGTATGAATTTTAAAAATACGCAAACAGTTTGTTATTTTCACCGGGTTTCCTGAGAATTGAGAATCAAGTTCAAAATATGGTGGCAGAGCTTGGACAGCACTCTGAGATAATCGCTGCTGTCAACCATATAAGTTTTTGCGAAACATCAAAAACTTATTACAAACAAATTATACAGCACAATATAGCGAAATTCCTTCAGAATATAATAATTATCTACCAAGGGTAAGACACTATTCCCCGCTGTCACACAGAATGCTCCTCAACTCAACGTTATGTTGTATAACTATCTATGGTACAGTAAAGTGGAGAATCAGTATTTCAGGCTTTTTGAACATGCTGGATTGAATTGTGAATGTTACAAATTCATGTACGATTTATTCCCGTGTAACTGACATTTTATATGTTATTTATTGGCGTTCCGTGTGTCATGATTGCTTTGACTTTAATAGCGGTGCGATGAAACACCTCATCTCCACGCTATGTTGCCTACGTATTATCATTACTTAAACGCATGATGTGGTACGTGAGGACTGGTGGTGAAGCAAAGTGCAAAAAGTTAGCATCGCTGTTACAAACGTGCGTGCGCGGGCTCACATTCTTATTTATGTGCAAGGCGTTGCTAGGACACAAGTTAGCATAGGCCAGGGCTCACGGATGAGTAGCCAGACCATATGTGGCATCATTGCTTTGCACAATAGCAAGTAGCGGTGAAACACCTCATCTCCACGCTACGTAACATATCTATCTATGTTAAAGATGTGAAATCAGTATTTCAGGGGTTGTTAACATGCTGAATGGAATTGTGAATGTTAGAAATTCGTGTAGTTTCGTCGCGAAAAATATTATCAGATGTAACTTGTCTTATATTTTAGGTTGTTTTGGCATGCAAAATTGAGGGGTAACTTCACTTTTGAGTAAATTTTAGAAATTCATGTAATCTTGTTACGAAAGTTTTAAAAAGTCATGAGATTCAACTGACATTAACTATTTTATGACATGCCAAAACAGTATCAATCACAATCGTATTATGCATTTACTGCACACGATATTTTCTATTTTGTATCAGTTGAAACACTGATTGCTGACATAGATAAATAAATTTTTAGATCGGGCCGATGGCTCCTAGTCACAATACTAAAGCAGAAAACGACGTGGTACGATGAGGAACTTTTTGTTACATATATAGGTAATTATGGTTGTCTATCTTGCTCACGTTCTCGGTTTTTTCTTTTTGATGACACACTTGCTGTAGCTGACATAAAGCGCTTATGCACATTGCGACCCGTAGGGAATAATGTAACCAGATATATAAATTATATATAATTATATATATAAATTATATATAATTATATATATAAATTATATATAATTATATATATAAATTATATATAATTATATATATACTATATAAGTATATAATGTAATTTGACGACTGCACAAGAAATATTTTGGGTTTCCAGAGTATGAAAGCGCTTGACATGCAATGGAATCACAAGAAATGTATTTGATCATGTCGTCATGGACAGGTGTTAGCCTACCGACAACAAGTGAAATTCTGTTTCAATAGTCTACAATGGGGGACACTTTTATGTCCAGATTTCCTCTCTATTTTGACTAGATGTTATCCCATCTCTCTGGTCTTGTACGTTATCCGTATAATTCCATAGTCTAAAGATTTTATTGAATCACACGATATAGAGCATAAATTTTTAACAATTAAGCTAAGGACAATTAAGAGTGTGGCCTATTTGTTTAAGTGAAAAGTAAGTTTCCGAGTGAAATTTTGAAAGATACTATTTTCAGCTATAGAGAATTTGCTCCTCCATCTATAGCTAGTAAAACATAGTTCTCAAGTAATTATGAATTTAAATTGGACCTCTCCCGCCAAATTGGCGGGAAATCTTTAAAGAGGTTTAGAAGTAAGAGGAGTAAATTCTCTATAGCTGGAAGTAGTATCTTTCAAAATTTCACTCGGGAACGTACGTTTTCACTGCCCTTTTAGGCCTCGCCCTTAAAGCAAATAGAACATTTCCTTCATGGGGATGGATCGTAGGAGGTAATGTTCCCATAATGGAAGCAGCATTTCCTCTTTAGATGGCAATGCTGATTCGCTGAACAAGATACTGCTTGGCTTTTTGTTCACCTGTAGCAATAGCAATACGACGGCCCAAAGCGCTCACAATCGATTTAGCGTCTTCACACCAGGGACCTAGGGTTTCGACAGCAACTATAATAGGTACATAGGTATAATATAATAGGTACACTACGCAAATGAGATACGGTGATCGCGATGTGAAATTTTTTAGTCACGATCCAGTCAAGAGACAGGTTTCAGTTTTTGGTCAAAATATGGGTAGTTAGTTTTGAATTGTGGTTTCCGTGCCACCGTACCCGTACAGTTACCGCTCACCGTACTGAAATTTTCTTGCAATACCACTTGCAAAGGGTTCCTAATGTACACATTATGTATAAGTATCCAAATGTTGTGTTTGCATATTTTCAAGAAAACTGAAACTAAATTTTACTTAAAAATGCGACAACAGCAAATGTAAACACTTAACGCACTAGACCATCGAGAATTAAATAGCATTTGGCTTCATGGGAACAATTTTTTTGCCATAAGGAAAGCATTGCCAATCCAGACACACCCACAGATTTTTTTATAAGAATCAATCTGACCCCAATTCAACTTAACTTTCTCAGATTTTTTCATAAACGTGTAGTTGAAAGGCCTATCTTCCAACTTTACGTCGTCGATTTTCTGAAAGGATTCTTACTGAGTCATTTTAAAGACATTTACTGGGACTTGCCAACGTTAACGTTAAAAGCCAACTGTGAGTTTAAAAACCATGTTTCAGCTCAATAAACAGGTAAACTGCAGAAAGATTGGAATTACTGTGTACAGGGTAGGCATATAAGACCCATCTTGTTGATTCTGATCAAAGTTTCTTCGTTTAAAGCAAGGTAATTTTACATCGTTGGGATAGCGGTGAAGGATGGCGTTAGTGAGGTAATAAAGATAAGCCCCTACACCGTGGATAGCTGTACGGGACGATGATTTCATTATGGCTTATTAGGAAAACTGTTTTTACATCAAAATTGCTATGATACTAGGAAGCTTTCTAATTGATTTTTCTGGTTCGTCCCGTACGCGTACCTTTCTCCAACACAAATGAATGTAAATATAGCTATTTTCATTGCCTCACACACAGCACCCCTCGCCACTGTCCCTATGTGGATTGCCTTGGTTTAATGTAATTATGTAAGCATAAGAAAAAATTTCGGTCCATTTGTCTGTCGCATATCGGTCGTCAGTATACAATTTGAAATACAACAGTCAGTTCCTTTAAGGTTACATGCTAACACTTTGAATTACTGTGGGGGCAAATGACAAAAGTGAACATTCCGCTGTAGATGTATAAATGGACCTACATGTACCGTTCACAGTAATGCCGACTGTTTCTAAGTGATTTTCCGTTGCTAAGTTTAAGCTGCATTGCTATCGATTGGCTACTTAAAGCCGTATTCACATATAGCCACATCTCCGAGTTGCAAACAACAAATGTGACCCCAATTTGGTGT
>JAANSM010004445.1:0-11319 GCA_036850725.1 Orchesella villosa
CTCTGGGCCCCTAATTAGGGGTCTGAGCACTGACTGAATATACATTATTGTACCTACATGACTATGGCATGGCATAGTAAACTGAATTTCCAACACTAATGCAATCGCATTTCCCTTTCAGTAACTGTATGTACAGTTCGTCAAACACGATGGAATACACATGTGACACAGCATAAAATAAAACATAATTTAATTTACAGTACTGCAGGTTTCAGGTTTGTCCTGTTCATGGAATCTAAAAACAATATATCATGTTTAGTATAGTATGCATGCATATCAGCAGTCAGAACATTACGTGTTGCCGTATATGATTAAGATTAAACTTTACATAGATGCACTGAAGTGGTTAAGTTAAAAAAAATCATTGAATTCTCTCCTACATATAATTCAATGCATATTATGTAAAGTTATTGAGAATTATGACAGTGGTAAGACTAAGAAAGTTGGACTGGATTTGATATATGGTAGGTAGTAGTAGTAGGTAAGTAGGAAAGTTGCGAGTCGACACGTTTCATTTTAGGACCAGACGCATGTAATTAAGCCGTGCCGTGACGCGTTAAGTACCAAACATAAGTGTCTGTAGTCGCGTTGTTTTCAGGTTTGCCATTTTACGATTGTGTACAAATACAGTAACTTTCCTTTCTCGTCACTCGTGCTTGTAGAATTTGATTATTTTATCTAATTTTACAATGGAACAAAGTAATCAATACTATTATAAATCATTCGATGGTAAGATCAAAAGTGTCCAACTGTGTAATGTGTTATGACAAATTGCCCGTTTTTATCAGAATTAGCGAACAAAAAGTTTTTTTTTGGATATCATACAAAATCATGTTGGCTTATGAAACATTCCGTTTTGTTTTTAGATTCCTATGGATCTTCATCGTCTAAAAGATATCATTCTCCAGCCGAAGCACCGAGAATGGGCATGTCCACGGGGGAGTATTACGACTCCGAAAGCAGATCTAAGAGATCTAGAAGCGACAGCTATGGGACTCATGTAATTTTTGCTCATTTTAGTAACGTAAAACAGCATTAAGAATGTATACTTTTTCCCACTTTTTATAAAATTATCGATGCAACCACTGATGAAATATGAGCTAATAAGTTCATAACCCGTCCCTCTATATGACATCTTTCAAACTACCTTGGTTCCTACTTTCCAGTGTCCTTCTTTTGTTAAATGTTTCTTAAATTTATTCCTATACCAAACCTGTCAGCAATACACATTCCTATGACTGAGTACACCAGAATTACCGTTTAATACTAATCATCAGATGAATCTTCAAACCAAGGAACCAGTACGCATAAAGCTAAAGCGAATAACTTGTTTCCTGCGTAATTCATTCAAATGGAAAACTTTACCAAAAATTTCCAGACATCATCGAATCGTTATGCAGATTACTCAGCAAGCAGTAGCAGTGCCAGTGGAAGTCGTTACAAAGCAGCAGCATCTGCATCATACTATGATCTTCCAGGATACAAACCCTCTTCATCGTCCTCCACATCCGCTTCTAAGTATCTTGAGGATTATAAAGGAAGCTCTAGCTCTAGGTCGGCTCCAAAAAGTAATGTGAGGAGAGTTCCACCGCCGTTGACACCTCCATCATTCTCTTCCAAGTCTTCATCAATTCGGTTGCAACCGTTAATGAAAGTCAGCCTTTCATCCACCAGCTCTGCCGCGGGCTCAAGTTCTACAAAGGATTATTATGGATCGCGGTAAATACCACTACCTACTAAACCTACTCTCCTGTTGCATTGATCTAGAGATGGCATGTGAAAATACTATTATGAGTTTTGGTACATCCTACTCTGAAATTAAATCCAACACCATTTACATCAAAGACAGTAGCCAGGAAAGTCTTGCTTTTATGTCATACAGCTCGCCGATTTACACTGAAACTCATAATGATACTGAATGGTGTCTCCTATAATAAATGATAATCCCGTCCAGAATCAGAGAAAGGCTTATGGCTTATGACTTTGCCAGGAACAGCTTTCCAGAACAGTAACAGTACGTAGTTTTACTGCTTCAACAAATCATTATCAATTCTTGAGTCTCGCAGATGAACATCCTCTCTCAAAAATGCTGATGAAGATAACAACGATGTTAAAGGAATTCTCTTCAGGAAATCAAAACGTCCCTTTCCTACCTTCATTTACGTTCCATTAGATCATTTCATAGTGCTTATATTTAGGATGTTTTCATTGCTTTAAATGTCACTAAATTAAGTTGTGTGAGATAAACAACTTTCAGTTTAGCCTTACAAAAGTTTTAACTGCTAATAATTCAATTCTTCGCACAGAATGCGCCAAGCACCACCTGAACATCATTATTCTTATTCGGGATCCCACAGCGCGTCAGCTCACGCGAAAAGCGACTTTAAGAGAACAAGTACTTATGGATCAAGTAAGACTCCGTCTTCCTCTGGCTACCATTCCACATCACGGGTACAAGCAGGATCTGCGAGTTACAGGTCATCTGCAACGGCCTCAAGGCGGTTGATTGCAAGATCTCGTGCCCCACCGGCTGGTAGTCTGAATTCTAGAATGCGAGGACGATCGTCGCTTGCAAACTCAAGACGCGAAGACGAGTTACGAAAGTAAGTGTCGTGTTGATCAATCAATTATCAATGTATTTCTACAATGTCGGAATGAAAATTCAATATAAAATAACTTTTATCGTTAAGGCGGAAAGTGATGTCGACAAAGAGTGATTTTAAGAGGAGTCGAAGTGGAAGTCAAAGTCATGTTGATGACCGTACTTCAAGAACGTCTACAAAGGACAAAAAAGATGTAGAAGATAATGACAAAGGTCATGAGAAAAGGCAGCATGAAGAAGAGGATGTTGATTATGCTAGTGTAGCCGAAGGGCAAGTCGTCGTAGAAGAAGTTGCTGGTGATGATGATGAGGATGGTGATCAGGAAGATAGCTGTCGAACAACCGAAGCGAATATATCTGCAGATAAAATGGATCTGGATCACAAAGACGATCGTCATAAAGATGACCAGTCTGTTAAGTCTAATGTAGATGAATCTAAGGTAGAGGATAAGCATGATGCAGATGATGGAAAGTCTGCTGAAAAGGGGCCTGAAGATCAGGAAAAGCCCGCTACCACACGCGCTCTTTTGAAGTTGCACTGCCCTTATTGCGACGTGCGGTGCATTAGCTTCCGGGTAAGTTTTTGTCTATTTCTATCTGTGTTATTTACCATTTGTGTAGCTCATAACTTTACTAACATACCAAGGTGGGTTCTTCATTTTTAGGAGTTCACTTTCCATCTAAGGTCTTCCACACATACTAGGACTATGAGTGGAGCAGTGTCTGAAATGAAAAGGAAGTTGACTAAAGTACGTCAAGAAATGAAAGAAGATCAAAGAAAACGAGAGAAAGCCGAGAAAGTTCTGTCAGATACATCTTCTTACTGTCGGGTTTGTGAACTAAGTTTTCGAACAGACCCCAAAGAACATGAAGCTAATGAAATACACAATGTAATGATGATAGCTACTGTATATTAATTTTTCAATTTTTTCGTATATGTACGTATGTGGTGATACATTTATTTTTTTTCTCCAGAAAATCAAAGCTCTCATTTATCGCAGGTGTGACGTTTGCGATATTGATTTTAGGATTTGGAAAGTGCACATTTATCATATGGCAGCGTTGGAACATGCAAAGGTAGTTTTATAGTAAAATTGTATATTGCTTCCTATGTGCGTAACGTTTTTACTACTACTATTCGGGCAGTTTTAAGAAAGGGTTTTGTTTAAATAATGATTACTAGAGAGTTGCAATGAAGGAATTACAAGAAGGTGAAGCTAAAGGTGACAATGTCAAGGGCACCAATCTTTCACCAGAAGAATTAGGTACGGTAATTATGGTTTCAGTCAGCCAGTTGTTCCGGCATTACAGAAGCTATGTATATATGACAATCTCAAATGCGACTACTTATGAATTACAGGATTAGATTTATTGGAAATACGAACGGTCTTCTATTGCAACGCTTGTATTAGATACATACCGATCAAAGGGCAAACTGATGATGCCAAGAAGAACCATTGCATGACATTGAATCATTTAAAAAATGTGGAAGAATTTAATGAAAAAGAGCGACGGCGAGCACAACGTGAAGAAGCCAGAGAAAGAGCCAAACGAAAGAAGCAGGAGTTGGGTGATAAGCAAGAAAAGCGTAGGGACACTACTACTGATGTTAATGACGAAGCAGATAAAGTGACTGATGCTAATGAACGGGAAGGAAATGTAGATGCTGATGCGGATAGTAGCAAGAACGACGGTGGGGATAATGCCGTTCAAATAAAGCAAGAGCCTGTTGATACATATAGTGGAGATGGAAAAACTTCAAAGCCTATCGACGGTCAAGATTCTGTAGTTGGGGTAAAACATTGATGATATTGTACCATCATTTATTACTGATTTTCGGAGCCTCACATTTTGTTGGTATAATTCACAGGGTACTAGTTCCAGCGAGAACCAGGAAATTGAAGGACAGAAAAACATCAATCGAAATGAGGCGGATGAAGAAGATGATGATGAGATTGAGCTTCACGCTGGTGAGGATGATGTTGAAGATGGGTCCGAAGATACTGGAGATTGGAGTCGTCGTACCAGAGCTGGTCAGCGTGGAGATGGTTCTTCTAATTAATTAGATTGTTGATCAATTTAGAGTTGACTACCGTTGGGGTTGCTTTTGATTTACTTTTACTTATAAAATATATTATATACATAGTAGAATGCTTATATCCGATTATTTGACGGAATAAATCGAAAACAACAGGTCAATAATGTAATCGAATAGTTTAATGAGCTATAGGTTTACTGTAGGTACATTCTATTGTGGAAATTGAAAATTAGTTTTTGTTGCTAAATAAATGGGGTCAAATTTTGAATTGGAAATAAAGCTGAGAACAAAAGTGTCTCAGTTTGTTTGTGCATAATTTTCATTTTTCGACTGATTATATCTTAACCAGTTGTAGGTTGTAGCTGCTACCCTATCAAAAATACTGATACATAGACCACCTTGATAGTATAATTTAATAGCAATATTATGCAGTTCATCGTTCGTCTGCAAGAGTTAGCCTATTACGATATCAAGTTCACTTTAGCTCTCCGTAACTGGTTCCTATTAGTAAAGTTTAAGTTTTTCGTACTTCAAATCCTTTATTATTAAACTACGTACAGAAACTTAAGCATGACTCTCAGTCAGTTAACTTTATATGATGCTCTATAAACAACTTGATTTTACATGTTATCAGTTATCATTATTAACAGTATAGTAATGTCACAACTTAAAGTATCTATCTTCGGCTAAACTCGAGATTAGATAAGATACATTTCTAGCCTTGCGTAGTGGAAGGGATTTCGAACTAATGTAGAGAAATATTCCTTCTCTGTAAATAAATAGTGGTTATTCTGCAGATGGTTTTAATTCTTTGATTTGCTTGATTAGGTAGGCTTTTTCATCATTAAACTGTTCATCTTCGGATCTGTCTTCATGAAATTTGGTTAGAAAATCTATCAACTTTTCTTGATTACGCAGCAGTATGTCCAATATAGGCTTGGGCTTATTTGGGTTGGCCACAAATACCTAAAATAATAGAATTGTAATAAAAAAGATGTAAGATATAAATCATCGCACAGTGAAACCGAAGGAAGATGATAAATACGTACCTTAAAAACATGGAAGGCTTCAAACTGAATGTTCCGTGATTTTTCTTTAAGCATATTCATCATAAGTTTTAAGTTGTCTGGGTTGGAAATGTATCTTGTCATCACCTGTTCCATTGAAATTTTTTTTATTGTTACAACAAACCAGTCAACATAAAATAAAGTACTCCCTTTGATACTGCATACATATTTAATTTTTTTATGTTGACAATCATCAATAATAAAAAAATCTATAGAAATTTACCGTAAAGTTGTGCCTATCCAACAACAGTTCTCCTAGGAGTTTGAGACTTTGCCGTCTCGTGACATAGTTTTCTGAATTCAACAATTGCTGGTAATGACTAAAAACTTGATCGTAGTTAGCCTCCAAGAATTCTGCACTCAACAATTTATGGCGTGTCAACAATTCCTAAGGTTGTACAAAAGTAAAAATTGCTTATAAACACTGCGCTTCTTCCACAAACCAGTTACTTCTAACATCCAATTCAAATATTAAATGCATATGACTGAAGTCTCTGGGTATATATCTACCTTAAACGTAGAGAAGGCATCCGAGGCGATATCAAACGTCGAAACTTCAACATAGTTGAAAAATTTATAGAAATCATCCGAATACAGGACAATTTTAGCCAGAGCCTCATACCGCGCGCATTCACGTAGCATTGTTCCACAATTGAGAGCGATATCGTGGTGCTCGTACCTAATTTCACAAGCACAAAGTTGTAGATTTGAAGCAAATTAAATTACGTAATCGTAGAGAATGACAAAAACCAAAGACAAACATACCCTGAAATAAGTGTAAACAAAATCTCAGGTTTAGTACAGATGTACTCTACAGTTGGAGATCGGACACCGATATGTCTCCTCAAAATGTTGTTAAAAATCTGTGCAACATCTTTCTTTCCCTATACAGCAAACAAATTCACGTATATAAAAACCCGACGTTCAAAGTTGAAAGCAGTTTCCGGATTACAATTTTTCATTGCACACAAAATCAAGCTTGGTTTCGGCATGACTAACTACAACTGATACTAATAAGTATAAAAATTCTTTACCTCGAACTCGACTCGAGATAGGTTATTGATCAAGAGAAGCAAAAGATTGGAGTTATACAGCTCTTGAGAAAGTTGGGCTATCAGGATTTCAGTCTGCTGCTCCGTGTCAGCGGCACCAAACAGAATCGATTTAACATTTGTAAGTTGCTTTGAAACCTCTTCTTGAGCTTTTTCTGCTTTCTTATCTCCTCTTTCCAAAGCAGTTACAGCTTCTTTCAAAGCTTTCACAACCTCAGCAGGATTCTTCTGTGATTTCCCAAATAAAGGCATCTTTGTAGGCTTGGCTTTTATTAGACACGTTCCCACTAGATGATCCTCACAGGAAAATAGAGCGAATAGAACTTCCCTTCCACAGGAAACTTCTGGCCTAAAAGTTACAATCCAAGAACTTTAGTAATTGTTCAAACAACTGTTTTTAAGTATACATACGCACTTTTGCAGTGAATTCCTTACGAACTCATAAAATACATGATCGTTTTCATATGCGTTATCAATTTATATTATACTCTAGACTATGCTTATATAGCTATGATATAGCTTTAGCTAGATTATGACTATAAGTATTAACTCTGGTTCTATTGCTAATCATGAAAGCAATCAAACATGCAAAAACACAACTATAACAATTTTGGTAAATGATAAAAACGGGCAACGGCTATCACAATTTACAAATGGACCTATATCAGACAATTACGTTGACGTGAAACTTGAACTAGTCACTAGTGTAGCTACAAACCACGTTCAACGATATAGCGTCCCCAAACGGATATATTGTTGGAATAAGTAAGAGTATACATATTCTAAGCACAATAACAATTTACACATTCCATGAAATCAATACACCTGAATTTGTTAGTGCGGGGGTGTCGATTTCGACTCTTTGGTATTCAGTATTTTCCTGGACTGGCATGTTAGCTGCCACCTAAAATGATGAAATTGTTAGTTTAATTCCGAAATTGATTTCAATTCGATCCTTTATTGCATCATGCAATGCAAGCTAAAGCAGGACGCCTGACAACATACAAACGATCACTTTTTCATCAGGAGGAGTGTTACATAAGCTCTAAGCAAAGTTTTGATGAGCTACAATAACTAACAAGACTCTAGAATAAAAATCAGTGCACTCCACTCGCATTTATGATGCTGAATTATAAGACATGACAACATGCAAACGATCACTTTTTCATCAGGAGTGTTACATAAGCTCTAAGCAAAAAAGTTTTGATGAGCTACAATAACAACTAACAAGACACTAGAATAAAAATCAGTGCACTCCACTCGCATTTATGATGTTGAATTTTAAGACTACTAAAATATATCTATTGTCTATTAGTGATTAAAACCAATCATAGACACAACATCAATGTAGCCTGTTTCTTTCACCCAACTACTGACTACTTTTGTCAACAATTAACAATACCAACAAATTATTAAATAAAACCGGCGCATACGGCTTAACATGCTATGCAAACTTAACTACTATACTCCATATTAACAATATTTGCAATAAAAGTATCATGATTAAATTCTCTTAGTCATAATATTACTCCAAAGACGCAACACAACATTTCTGCAAACTCGTCACCCTGCCTGTCAGTTCACAAATTGAACTAGAAATGCTCGAACACAAGACGCAATACCTAGTTCCAGCGTTAATTAGCACATTTTATCCATCCCCGTGTGCTAAACTTCACATACAACATAACTTTATATACCTTTAATATTACACTATCACCAGACCAGAGACAATACACAAGTCGAGATATATACATACAACATAATAGAAGACATACGTGCATTAGGTGAGAGTCAAGAGTACGACAGCTGATCCAGCTATATTTTTCGTTTAATTTTGATGAATTCACAACCACCAAAAAATGTTCACTACATCATAGCCTCCCGTGTGATGACAGAGGTCCAACTTTTTTGAAAGTTTAAAATTGCACAATTAGCCGAATTTCTCTCGTTCTCACGGTTTATGTTAAAAATCAAAATCAAAATATTTGGGTCGGGCTAGAGCATGCATGAGATGTGTGTGGTTGGCTGGTTGCTGGTTCTGATCTGCTGATGAAAAAATAGAGAAGTGAAGTTGGTAAGAGGAAGGTAGAACGGTAGAAAAGGATGTTGAATTATGTTGTACTTTATGTAGTGGTGGTCCTCTGCTTTTTAGTATAAAAAGTAAGATTGAAGATGAAGCTGGTTTGGTTTGGCTATGGCTTGGCTATGACTGTTTGTGGCATCAAGAGAGAATTTATACACATAAAAAGTAAAGAAGGAAAAGGATTTTAATGTGACGATGATGACGATATTGAGATACCCTATCGCTATTCTATCCTCCTATATACCTTTCCTTAAACACATATCACATATATATATTATACTCTCGAAAAATTGTCTTGTTTTGTGGCAGCTTTGGCAATAGGAAAGAGTAGTAGAAGTAGAGGTGTATCTCATTCTAAATGCCTACTTTTCCCGAGTATGATTATATTGTGATAGGATGATAGACTTTTCGTGTTGTGAATGTATCAGAGACTCTCAGAGTATTATGAGAAAACCAATTTAATGTAAGTATGTGCATATATATTGACTATATTATAGGCAGACAGAGTAAAGAAGTAAAGGAGAAAACGGATGGATAGAGTCAGAGTTGATAGTTAGTTACAAAGAAGTCGAGTATAGAATCTATAAAAACGAAAACCAACGTGTGGTGGTGATAGGTTTTAAAGCTTGAAAGCTTTACGTTTACCGATCCAAAAAGGTTTTTGCGTTTTCAATATAATATGTACCTGCGTACAGAAATGCAGAGGCAGAGTTTCACTCTTCATATACGTATGTAATATGCCTTGTGAATCTTGTGATCTGAGTCTGACTGAACACCACTTTAAACTTGAATGCCTTTTCAGAGGAATGGTATTTTGATACAAAGTCACAGCTTCAAGAGAGGGAGAGAGAAATAATGTTGCGTAAAATGTGATCGCATCAAGATATGATATCAATATTTGAGCTATAAGGTATGAATGATCGAGTATAAAAAGAATGTTTGCAATTATTATAATAAGGACTTATTAGATGATAACACGTTAAAGGTTAATAGTGTTAACTGTTAACATTCCAATTCCAAGCTAAGAACGTGAGGCATGATGATGATAAGTATTTTGGTTTAAATTCAATTTAAATACTCAGCCGATTCAATAAAGTTTCAAATACGCTTTTGAGAAGCTTTCAAGTGAGTATGAGACTGTGTTCAGTAATAGTTTATAGTGTAACTATCTATATGCTTTTGTGTATATGAATGAACGCATGCATGTCAGTTGAAGAGTACTTTCAGACTTTGAGTTAGAGATTTACTTTCAATCTCACCTAAGAAGATGCTTCGGCTGGCAACTTTCTTTTCAAGTTTAATCGTCTGCGTTATGAGAAATGATACTGTTGATGTTTTAAAGCTTCTAGCTACTTGAATGTAGATCGATTACTGCCCGTCAGTTTTTTGTTTTCATAACATCATGCAGCATGTTTCTTAAAACTTATCGTTAGTTTAGTTCCTCAATGAATACAACGCCAAGTGCTGGCTAGGTTATGATTTTGAAATACATATTGTGCATACTCAATAAAGTCAATGTTATTAACTATTAACTCCAGCGTTTCATGCCGCATTCCGGAAGTGCCTAGCCATTTGCTGATATTAACATTTTATTAAATTCCTATCATTTAGACCTTTTTGATATAATCTGACATAATAACTTGTATAAGATGAGATTGTAATATGAGAGCAGGATGC
This sequence comes from Orchesella villosa, assembly GCA_036850725.1. NCBI lineage: Eukaryota > Metazoa > Arthropoda > Collembola > Entomobryomorpha > Orchesellidae > Orchesella > Orchesella villosa. Next base: position 10,520 of record JAANSM010004445.1, read on the forward strand.
AAGAAACACTTTGTTGAATATACTGATGCTTGCATTATTTTTGGTAATTTCCATTTGCAAATTGCGTCATGATGATATGATCAGGAATCCATGTATCCTTTTTTAATGTGATACGCAAATTGGTGTTGAAGTGATTGGTACCATTAGTGCATAATCCAATCCAAATTAAATATTAAATCTTACATGTACAATATACACGCATTGATAGTATACAATAAAGGAACATCAGTTGAGTCGCATTCTTCATACATATTATAATACACACCTTTCATAATACATACTTTTTTTCATGAACGGAGGTGAAAATTAAATTAGAGGTGTGTACAATAATTGTTTTAATTCTATTCAAAAGCGAGCTTATGCCTGATGTTGTGCTAGTACTTGTGTTAGCGATGTAATTAGCAAATCATTAGTTACTGCATGACTTAACTTACAACTTATACGGCGAAAAGTAGGCGTTCCGGTGTCTGGTGAGCACATGGTGCGTCATTCAATTCGATACGTAATGGATATAAAAATTCGAAGACCAAAGTAAAATTGTAGATACATGCATAGTTATCTCATTTCTATTGAAATAGTTTACAAAACTTACTGGCATGGGCAATGATAAAAAGTATGTAAAAAATTAAATTAGTATAAATTTTGATGTATACAATGGTAGTAAATGTGTTATCAGAATGGTGAATATTTGAGAATATGAGAATGTTTGAGGAATCTGTTATTTAAATTTTTTAATCATCACATCGTTGAATTCTACGTTTCCTTGTTTAAAATAGTCTGCATGCAGCATTTGATGTTGA
>JAANSM010004446.1:0-11318 GCA_036850725.1 Orchesella villosa
CTACATCATATCTACTTGAAATCAGCGAGTGGGGATCGGTATCGTCTAGCACTAGTTCTCTTATAGCAAAACACGGAATAAAAAGCTTCACACGTATCATAAACAAATACAATTTGAATGAATACATAATACATGTTTACATTTTACTTCACTCAAATCCCTAAAAAATACGTATTTCATCATCATCACTTCATACTATTCCTCACTAAACTCGGATTTATTGGTACAAGCAACTCATGGGCCAGTAGGGATATTTGCATAGTTAAATTACAAATGCCAAAATTAAAACTCCCAATCCCAATTCTTCCTTCTGTCAGCGGAACCATTATGTATGCTTCACAACTTCGTTGTAATGTTAAATGAAGATTTTGAGTACTGAACTAAAAAATACTTTGGCATAGTAAAAAAAGCAATAGGAAAGCTATTCGTAGGACAAATTCAATTATATGTAAAGCTGTCAAATTAAACAGCTAGTTAAAAATTCATTGCTTTTCCTTCCTCCACACAATAGGACTTAAAGAATCATCTACGTAAAATCAGTCGTCTATAGGCCCAAGAGTAACCTACGCTGTTACTCAGTGTCAATATACCTTTATATTTTTACATGATCCCGATAACTTTTCCCTTATTCTCTCCCGTCACTAATCACTTGTGCATATTGCATATTGCATACATGTTCACCTTTGTATTCAAATCAGTTGAATGCGGGGATCTCTGTTGCAATTAAGCAACAATTATCAATAAGTAAACAGGGTTTTTGCAGAGATATGTCAAACACAATATGTAAATGTCAACGATATGATGACCTACCTACATACATGAAAGTGAGTTTTGCAGCCACCAAAGTAATTTTCATACGAGATGAGATGAGATATTTATACTATATTAGATTACATATATATGTTTCTTGGTAAAAGGTAGGTTGTTATGTGTGAAAAGTAAATCACATATGAATATCATGAATGGAGGCACAGGCGCACCAAGACCGAGGCATTGTAGCAAGTACACATTTAATGACAAACATGATGATGAATGCATTAACTTTTTTTAATATGCCAATACAGTATCACTGGGCCGGATTACATTACATGCTGACTGACAGTAAAAGTGCAAAAATGACAAGTTGCATAAAGTCAGTGGGATTGGAGAAGCAGATTTAACTATAAATGTACATCTTTTGTGTGTATTTTTGTAGTACTTGCTTACATTCCGCTAAATCATTGTGTGTCTTTGAAGCAGCAAAATCAAGCATTTTTTTCCACTATTTTATTCTTACATGTGGATGAATGTTCTCAAGTACATTATCTAAATTTTGTTATCCTACCATCAAATTATTAATATCTTTGTAATAAAATCCGCTCCAGCGCAATGCAATTTTATCATTCACAACGATTGTTCCTTGGAGTCGAGTTGGCTCCAGTGTTAGCGGGGAAAAAGTTTATATAGCATGTTTGATAGAGTCAGTGGTTACATAGTGAAAGAAGGGAATTATGTTGTTATTGTTTAAAATGAATTATGTTATAATTACAAACAATGGGTGTCTCCGGCAGTAAAGTGAACAATTTAGTTTAAGAAACGAAATGGGCACGTCGCTGCATTGTGTCCACGATGTTTTACAACTATAAAAAGTAGTTTCAGCGAAAATGCCAAACATAATCGAATGGTTGCCAACTATTGTCCCGAGTTCTGCGAATTTTGCAGACTTCACGTGAGCAAACCGGCCCCTCTCAATTGTGTGCTTTTCTGACAGGATTTATTTTTCTAAAGTTTAGAGATTAGATATTAATGTGGCTTAACAACACTTTAATATGCGTAGGAAGTTGATATTGAGTTTTGTACACAGTTATTGTTGACAACTCAAGATAGTCACTTTACACCAGTATTATCACTGCCACTTTTTTTCTCTTCTCACATCCGTATCTGCACAGCTATGGATGAAGGTCGTGTTAAGTTACTTCTTTTGAAGCCTTTAACAGATACATATAGTGAAAATGTGCCTCGTCTTATACATGGAGCTCGGTGAGTGTCCTCATCATTGATCATGTTTGTGATTGATAGTAAATAATATTGCAAACTTATAACCTGCATAGTCCATTCGTGAAATTTTCTGAATTAGTCAGATTGTTATAACATATAATAACATTTGATTATACTCGTGCTCATTCTCTGTGTTTATATGTGAGGACGCCTTCTTCTGGATTGTGTGCACGATTTTGTTTAAAATAAATAGGAGCAGATAAATTGAAATGCAGCAATAGATTGAATATGATTTCTCATATATATTTAATATCGGAAGGAAAGAAGGATCTAGCGTTTATGATTAACTTCATTAGATTTAGATATATAGACCCCAATTTGTTGGTTTGATTCCCATTCTCTCCGAAATTCAATGCAAACGTAAGCCCTGAATTCAATGGGGGTAAACCATGGCAGTTAAATTTGAAAAGTTTTGCTAAGTTTCAAGCAAAAAAACGTTTCAAAGTTGCAATCACAGTTCTTTCTTATGAATATTCACAAATTGTGTACTCCTACTACCTACTATATCAAATGGAATTTGAAAAATTATGTGTTGCATGCGTAAATGGTCAAGTTTTTGCATGCTCAGCGAGTGATCATGTCATAATCATGACAGAATCTCATGCATTTCTGAATTTCATCGCTGAGTCTTTAATATCCTTCCATGTTGCTACTTCCTTGCCACAGCCACATTTCATCTGTTTGCAATATGAGAAAAAGCGAACTAGAGCATTTCATGCTTAATATGCAGCTATCAATAATGTGCTGATTTAATGGATCCAGAGTTCAATACAAGTTGTAAACTTAGATATGAAGCTTATGATTCATTTATTGTAGCAAAAGTTTCACAAACGATTACCATATCAGTCTGGTTGCGTTCCGGAATCATGAGCGTTGACTGTTATCAGCAATTAGGCTCTCTTTTTATCAATTCTAATTCAAGGTAAAAAAAATGCAAAGCACTCACGACTACGACTTGATTTACCTCAACTTATAGTACAGTAAACTTTATATTTTAACTGGGAGCATGACTTACCTTGCTTTTTTAGTTTGTTTGCCTTTTGTCGTTAATGTCATAATGGAATCGAATGGAATATCATTCTTTTGTTATCCAATTGCAAATAATATGAAGATAACCCTGTCCATAAAATACAATGTGCCCGCAAAAACAGATTCGTTAGTATTTGCCATGCAGCTACTGCAGCTATTCTAACTTGCCAATGTCAGATCATGTCAGTTGTGAGTCTAAGTAGTCAATAACATGCTCATGATCGCATTAATTTGTTGAAGGAAATGTGCTCGCTTTCCCATACGATCCCATACAAATTGCACCTCGCTCCTTTTCAAGTATTCAGTATTTCGTGGAAGAATAAAGATGAATTTATGAAAAGTTTACGTATACAATGTTTTAAAAGTTGAATGTGGAAATGCTCCACTAACCATTGAACTCTTAAAATACAGCAAAGCAACTTTCGACTTTGATTTTTATTCCAAGTCCAAAAACTTTCTTACATTATATTATCCACATACCGCGTTATCAACATGATTGTAAAAAGACGTTCATCTTAATGTAAATATTTATATAAAAACATTACTTATCAGCTTCGTTCTTGGACTTTGACTAACTTGATATAAAAGTATATTTTTTTATCATGCCCTTTCTTCATGCATAAATGCGTGAGTAAAATTAATTTTTAACGTAGTATATAATATAGTATTTTCTTGCTGCTATTAAACCTACTCGTTTTCGCTCTCCACTAATTTACTTAGTTGTTGGAGTATCATATCAAACGTTAGTAGTAGTATCATCAATCGTATTATCATATCATGTTGAACGTAGACTTTTAAAACAACCTTTTAGTTTCCTCCCTACCCTTACACACATCAGTTCAGTACTCAACTCATCGTCGTCAGTAAAGCTTTCAATGAATATATCTCTATACACCACCACCACAACTTCAGGACGTACCTAGAGAACTTCATGTCTCAAGTCTCAACTTAAGAAATGAATGCATACATAGAAGTTGCTCACAAGGATTGATTTTGCTCTCCTTTACTTCTTCCAATTTTCCTTTTTTTAACACAGCAACTCACTCAGCTCTCCTTCTTAAGTTTTCACTCTTGTTTCTTAATCAACTCATCGTCGTCAGTAAAGCTTTCAATGAATATATCTCTATACACCACCACCACAACTTCAGGACGTACCTAGAGAGCTTCATGTCTCAAGTCTCAACTTAAGAAATGAATGCATATATAGAAGTTACTCAGAAGGATTGATTTTGCTCTCCTTTACTTCTTCCAATTTTCCTTTTTTTAACACAGCAACTCACTCAGCTCTCCTTCTTAAGTTTTCACTCTTGTTTCTTATCGCGAAGGCAAGTGAACAACCAGACATATACACTACACACGTACCTATTGTACTGGTGCGAGGTTTAGCACATATAATATGTACATTGTACACATGTATAGTGGTGGATATCACATTGTAAGGGCTTACATTACAACTCTGGGGACACGACATGGCACTATAAACACTGAATATAAATATAGTAAGTTTGAATGTACATATATTATATGAATGTATATATGTTTTATGTATATGTATGGTGGCTATCATAATCATCATCATCGCCATCCAACGAACGACAACATACGATAACGATTTGAGTAAAGTCATCATGAGAATAAAAGAGCAGAGTCGAGTCGTCCTCTGTTCTTTTTAGGCACCATAAATATCATGGGAAAAAGAAAATAAACAGTGTTACAACGAGTCATGGATAGGGAAAACGGGCGTGAATTATAATTACCTACACCTTCGTTCTTCCTTTTGTGTGCAGTGGAATGAGAATACGTATATATATGTTATAATATTATGTTGCGTAGCTTAACTACCAATAACCAAATACAAATATCTACTAAGTAAAGTAAAAAAAGGAAGTGGAATGTCCAAAAGTGGGAACAAAATGTGTGGGATGGAGAAGACGACGAGCACATTGAGAGCGTGTGATCAAAACTAACAGGACATATATAAAAGAGACAGACAAGTTCCATAGACAGGAGAGACAAAAGAAATTTAAATTTAAAATAAAAAAATACATTATGTTGAACTTAAATTCACTTTGAGATTTTTACTAACAAAAACCAATTTTTTACAACACGGTATAAATTATGAAATCTGGAAAGGGCAATTTTTACTGGTAAACAGAAAATTTTTAGAAAGAAGGGAATTTTGTCGTAAATTTGATTATAGTGTTTTTTATATCCAGTTTCTAATGAAAATGTGAGGATTATCTATTGTATTTTGAAATAATAGTAGTCTTCATATCAATCAATAATAAAATCACTTTCAGTTTATTGGTCAAGAAAGGGTTAAAAAAAGTTTTTCATGAGAGAAATCAAATTGAAATTCTTAAAGTGGTTATATAGTTTCTGTCTTTTTAGATTTTGGTAGAGAGTATCAATCAAATCGTAGGAATTGTAAATAAGGGATAAGGTTTTGAAGAAAAGTATTTTTTCCATTTTTTAATACTCAACAAGTGCGGGTCAGTTTACATTCAACATTACTATGCATTTAATGATTATAGAGTAAATGAGTTTCAGTAGTATTATATTTTTAAGTGTATATATAAATACGTTCATACCTTTGACGTCAGACGTACGTCCGAGTTTTGAGTGTTGTTTGTGATATCGTTTTGTGTACATGGCGTAAAAGCTATTAAAAGCTCAGAAAAGAGCATACGAGGAAAAGTTTTGAGTTGCTTTCTTTGTTCCTATAAAAGTATTAAAATTATCTTCCTGTTGCGTTATTGTCACGAATGGATGAGTGTAGGTGGACTTTAGTTGTTGCTGGTGTTAGAAGAGTGACTGGAAAAACTAATTGTTTTTAACCGTTTTTATAAACAATAGAATGAGTTTAGGCGTTTGGAAATCCTCAAAAAAGCATATTAAATTTCTGGTGGATTTCCATCTGGAAGAATTATCGTCTGTGCCGTTCCTGGCTGGAGTCATTTTCGCAAAACTCCGGCTTCTCAATGGAGGAAACTTCAGGAAGTTTTCGGATAGGTAAATAATATTAATTGTCTGTTACAGGAATTTGAAAATGTATTTTTAAAATGGAAGTTTCTAAGTACAAATGTTAAACAAGGCGTGAATTTATGTTACATTTTTAGGGAGGAGATAGTAGATCATCGCGTCTGTTGGAACAGCCGCTTTGAGTTTGAATGTAAATTAACAGCAACGCTTTCTACAGGGATATTAGATGGTTGCACGTGAAGGGTATCTGTTCGAAGGGTAAGAATATGTTGTAAATGTGGAAATAACAAGTATTTTATCTTCTATTCAAGTAAAGAATTAATAAGTTGTTGATGCTACCTAAATTTTAGGAGTCGCAGGGTGGGAAAAGTTACCAAAAGTTGGGGTTTGCAGATATTAATCTGGCGGAGTTTGCCGGAGGAACTCCACAAAGTCGGTCGTACCTGCTTGAAGAATATAATTCTTCGGCGAGAGCAAACAATGCTCTTCTCAGAGTTACCATCTGTATGAGGGTTAAAGAAGGAGATTTCTGTTTTAAAGTGTAAGTTGTAAAATTAAGTTTATCGTTTGGTATAGGAGTAATTATTGGGGTTTTCATTGAGATAAATCATTTGTTTTATACAGTCCCATTCCATCTACACCTGTATATTTTACGGAAACTTATCCGGGTCCAGAAAAAACTGATCTACCTGAACCTCAGGCAGAAAAAGAGTCAGGGACGCAAGGAGAGCATAGTCGACAGAGTTCATCGTCAGATTCTGGTGTGATTCGCTATGATGGGAATCGATGCTTTTCAATGTATGGAGATATTACTGAGTATAATATTAACTATGTTGTTTATACTACTGCTTTGTCAAAATCCAGGAAGTAACGAAAGTTGTTTACTTATCTCATGTTTNATATGTATCCCATGTTTTTGCGATTTTGTAGAGAAATAGCGTCAGAATATGGGAGTTTAGAAAGGAATTCCGGGAGGAACTCTGCACTATCAGCACCTCCAATCCTTGATAGGGAAAAGGTTAGCTCATCACGAGTGGATTCTACTCGGGTTGACCCTGAGAATCTTATTGATCAGCTACTTCGGGAGTCTAATTTAGAGTCGAGCCCGAGTGAAGGTATGAGAATACATATATATTTATGATGGATTTTGTGATAAAATTGGTTTATAAATATATATTAGTATTCAACTCGTTATATACCTAATATTATAATTTAATTACAGGTGGTGGCCTAGCCCTATACATTGGAAAGGATGGCTCAGCAGCCGTCAGAGGTGACTGATTGTAAAAAAACCAAAGTTTGACGTTCTACCGCCCGCCCACCCGCTGCTAGTTGTTTTTAAACATGGATAGGAATATTTTAAGTAAAATGTTAACATGATATAATATATGCATACATTGTGTAGCTGGTCACACAGTCATGTGCAATTAGTTTGTTGCATACAAATGTGACCGAAAATTCATTTGAGGCTAGGATTTTACTCGTGCGAGATTATTTTAAAACAAAGTTGTAACGCATAAGCATGAAACGTTACATTTCTTCCGTTTCCTTTTTTTAACTACAAAAAACAAACAGAGGGGGACAAATAGTCTTCGATATCAAGAGAAATGCAAACTTTATCAACAGAAACGCAGGAGAAATCAATAGAAATTATATCTACAAATGTGATCACATAATGTCTAAGGTATCCTTACATGTAGGTTTTTTTAGCTCCTTGTTTTAAGCATATATAGCAACACGATAGAAAGAATTTATACTGGAAATGGATGACGAGAAAGGCTACTATTGATTTTATAGATTATATTATTATTAGTTAGTGTCGTCTACAGAACAAGATAATATGTTCATCTAAATGTGATTAATTACTCTATTATGATGATTCAACTCACAACAGCAAAAGTATTAGAACGTTGTGTTACGCAGTTGATGCTGCGAGCACAACGGCACCAACCCTACCTATTCTATGCATAAATGCAGTCGTAATTTCGCAATATATATTATGTTTATTTATTTTATGTCGCAGAAAAAAACATAAGTTGTCTGTGTATATTGTTTAGTTTCATAGCACAAAAAGGGATTTTTACTTGTAGATTATTTTACTCTTTTTATGTTATATATATAGATATCTATGAATGCAATTATCATCAAATTTGACCTATGCAACCTTAATTTTCTCTCTCTATCTTTCCATTTTATGTATATGTAATTTTAGTAGCCAAGTTTTTCGCTAGACTGGAAACTAAACCACTATATACACTATACGTTTACGATTATACATGACTACCACTTTATGAGATTGTACAAATAAGACAGAAAAGCTATTTTGTAACTGCAGAAGCTATTCATGCTATAGCAAACAAGTTTGTCGTTGAAGTTTTACTTTTATTCTCTCATCGCCCACGCAAATATAAAAGTAATTTGAATATTTAGCGTTGTATTCAACATCAATTTTGAATCAACAAATATTATATACTATTTTAAAGTATAAGTAACAAACATGGAAATATTTCAAAAAAGTATATGGAAGTTCAATCATGAACATTTAGTGTTCATGATTAAGATTAGCAAAAAACCAAAAATATTGAAAATTTGCGGAAAGAACAAAGAACAATAAAAATCAATCTGAATCCTGATTGACAATGAATATAAATATAATATAAAAATCACAAGTGTAATTATTTGGCTTATTCCTTGATAACTACGTGTTAAAACTAAGATAGTGTCTACTGAAAGACGAAGATTTGGAATCTACATTTTGAGTCTTATCCGTGAGACTATAAAATGTATAAAATACATGCATTATTCTTGTAAAGGGGGTGGGAGTGGGAGCTCTTCATCTTCTGCGTTAATTATAAGAACATCCGTATTAAATTGGGGTTCGGCTTCAAATTCACCGAGAACTATTATATCTGAAGATGTCCCGCAAAATTTTTCATCTGGATCTGAAAAAGACGTAAAAATAGGATGAGTAAAATATGAAAGCTAAATTTTAGGCTTTATGAGAGGTAATCAAATAGTGGGGCTGATGCAATTTACTTTGACAAGCCACACTCTCGATTTCCGTTGTAACTTTTAGAGATTTTACTTCCTGTTCCATTGTAGGCTGTGGATCATCTTCCGTAATCTTCTGAATGTCACGGAATATCAGGAAAGAAGTCGTCATCTAGGATTTTAGACAACATGTCAGTGATATCTTGACTTCCTAATATCTGTAAAAAATTAAAACATAATGGATTAAATTGATTTCATTCTGATGTTGTTAAAAATTTGGTGACACATTTAAATTGTGAATTGTCTTACCTTTTCCCAATCATCACCATCTGGAAACAGTTCTTCCCCCATATCGCAGGTCGGTAGTTGACCCTCATTGTAGATTATATCAATTTCCTCCCCAACGCTTGTTTCGCCTTCTGCACGACCAATTGTCTTGTCATTTTTCTCAACACTTTTATTTTCCCAGGCTGTTCCACTACCTTTGCTTGACCTGTTATATTTAGTGTCTTCAGATTGGGCGTCCGAATCTGTTTCACATTCTTCCAACATCCTTTCTGTCTCAGAAGCACTCAAAGTAGACGTAGTAGAAGCTGCGGAAGTGTATAAACGATCCGGTTTTCTAAAAATACTGTTTTGTGCTTCCTGTGCCTTCTTAATGACGGCATTGAAGAGAGAATCATCCTCTGCGGAGATTACCACTTTTGGAAGGTTTAACTGTTGAATCCTACGTTGTGCATCAGTTAGTTCAGTCTTCCGTGGTCGTCCGCGTGGCCGTTTTTTTATTGGAGGTGGGTCACAAATACCGACATTAGGTCGTTGAATGTATGACGTGTACATAGGTTTAGAGATCGAGCCGCGCCGTTGGCTTTTGCTTGGATTTGAACTTGAACTCCATGGTCGTTTAGAAGACTTAAACATTTTGTAACTATGTGGGCTTAAAATCTTATTGGGAGATCTGACTTCCTTCCTCACCATTACAGTTATTAGCTCTTGATTGTCTTCTTCTACCTCGGCCGGTGAAGCACTTGCTATGATGTTTTCTGACCTTGTTGTTTGCTCTTGTGGGGGTGAACATGCGGTAGGTGGTCGTGGATGTGATTTAGACAATTTTTCCATCGCATGTTGCCTCCACGGTGCCTTGTTTGTGGATGGCAGCGCCACAAATTCATTGTCAAGAGAGAAAGTTTTCATAATTTTTAATTTGATAGGTGACTGTAATGACGTTTCCTGCGACATCTTAGAATTCTTATCAGTTGTGACAGGAGGCGGGGGAGATAAAGACTTTCTACGGCAGTAACTCCTGATTTCAGTTTTTGTGAGTTTGGTTAGCGAAACCTCACACTTCTTGATGAAATATTTTCCGTTGAATTTAAGAGGTTTATTTTTTGGAGGAGCAACAACTGTTTGGGAAGTGGTTTGAGGAGGAGTTTGTGAAACAGTTTGAGGAGGACTTTGGGAAGGTGTTTGAGGAGGATTTTGAGAAGCAGCTAGATACGTCGTTCCAAAAGGATTTTGAAGAGCAGCTTGAGGAGTCGCTCCAAAAGGATTTTGAGAAGCAGCTTCAGAAGTCGTTCCAAAAGGATTTTGAGAAGCAGCTGGATAATCCAATTCAAAAGGATTTTGAGAAGCAGCTTCAGAAGTCGTTCCAAAAGGATATTGAGAAGGAGCTGGATAAGCCGTTTCAAAAGGATTTTGAGAAGCAGTATAAGCAGTATTTTGAGAAATATTTTGAGCCGTGGTTTGCATATGTGGCCAATAATACATCTGATAAAAGGGATAGTTGAATGGAACTGATGGCACCAATAATGGATTCAACGCTAAGTTTGGCATTGGGATGCTCTGGCCATGGTAGCAAAATTGTGCGGGTGTCTCACCTCTCACATCTGGTTTATTGAAAACCATATTCGATTTAACTTACAAAAACTCTTTCACAGAAACTGGAATAATTGTTTACTAAACCTGTCTGTTTCGTACCTTCTACTGTTAGAGGCACTGTTCTAGGTTGCTGACGCGGATCTTCTGGAACTGATAAGTGGGGCGGATTCTCCATTTCATTTCCATTTGAAAGAAACCTCGGCCGCCAAACCGACATTGTAAATATACTTTTAGACCAATAACTTTCAAGTGTTGAGCCCTAACCTCAAGTGAAGATTTTGAATCACTGTGCAGTAACTAGTAAAGAAATATTCTAAAACTTTTCCTTGTTCCATAGTCTCGCCTTTAGATGCTAGAGAATTTCTATTCCGCCTCATGCAGTAATCCTAAGAAAATCTTTA
>JAANSM010004447.1:0-11318 GCA_036850725.1 Orchesella villosa
TTATTTGATATGATTTTAGGCACGACATAATTTCATTTTGCAAATGTATTATTCTTGCTAAGTTCTTTGTTCGTGGACGATTTTGGAGGACGTTTATATTACTACTTGAGTAATTCCATTAAATTTTCGAAAAAGATAATCCTAATGCATTTTAAAATATTTTGACCTGAAAGGGTATACAAATAAGCAATATTCATCTTAAGTTCAATGTGGTGTCATATCATGCTTGACTTGAAAAATATGTATAATAAATTAAACAAACTCATTCAATTCTTGAGTTGATGAGTAATTCTGTATACAAGAATTATTCCAAATAGATTCTGCTTTCTCTGGCAAGCGGAATAAATTAGAAGGGTCGTAGAGCTCCAAACAGAAATTCCATATAAAAAGTATTACCTACTGCACACGGTCTGAAATAATAAAAGGATACTAATGGGTTTACTACCTCAAGTTATCTACGTTATTATGAAAGCTATTGTTTGTTACGTATTTTTAAATTCAATTCCAATTGTACATCCAGCGGATTTAGTTTTACCACATGTAAACTGGTTGAAAGATTTTGATAACTGCTCTAATTTCATATACATAAATGATAAAGTCAATCTAAGCTTAGGAATTCCGTCCCAAAAGCGCGTTGTGCCATTCCGGATGAGCACTGGAATTCCCAAACAACGGCACCCAACGTTAGTGCATTTTCATAAATGGTCACTATGTCAAACTATTTCCTTTGTCTTTAAATTCAATAAAATTGTAGTAGATACTAATTTTAAGTACGTACCACCAAACCTAACGAAAATCCTACATAGTATGGGTTATTGGAATAGCGTTATATGTCGATACGCCGGACATGATTCTGCTATTACTTTATTAAAAGATAGGCTAAAATCGGCAGATGTTTCACGTAAACCATTGGGAATGCTTCCCATTCTCATATTCTTCATTACTATTGATGACCACCAAAAAGAGTTTTACCGCTTGGATTTTACATCTTTATATTACAGCCCATTTTTACAAATACCGTACCAATTTCTGTATTCTACGAATAAAACAAATTCAATTTTAGAGGATCCTCGAATCAAATCAGAACCGGAAAACATCACATTTATTTGCAAATTTTGTAATAATTCGAATCGCTCAGAAAGCGTAGAAAAATTACTGTCAGGTAAAAAATATTTTACCGAGATTTCTGTTACTTGTTCAAACACGGTATCAAGGGAAGGATGCCGTTCAAGAATGCATAAAACGTATTTGCGAATTACTGGAGATGGAAAATATTCCACCTACTTTAATTTTGAAAGCGTCAGATTTCAATTAGAAAAAATGATCAAAATTCAAAAGGCGTCTAGTGCTTATAAAGTTATCAAAACTGGATCGAAGTTGGACGAAATTATTTTTGCTATTTTAATTGAGGAAATGCCGCTCCCTTACAACCCCAAAAAATGGCACATTGCCAAGCAGTTCCCAGCTGTAGGCATAATTCAAGATATAGCTTACGCGTACACTAATATACAAACGGAATCAGAGTCGTTCAACTTCTGAACTTGTGATGGAAAGTTGACGGTACCCCGTTTCAAAATATTGTTAGAACCATTTAACATACACACTTGGTTCGTGTTACTGAACTAAAAGACATACTGAACTAACATACCAACAACTAAAAGCATACATCCAGGAGCACAACATACTCTCCCCCTACCAATTTGGATTTCGACCACACCACAACACTGAACTGGCTGAGCTCTGTGCACACCATGTATCGCAAGAAAGTCTTAGTGATGGTGATTTTATGTGTGCTATTGCTACAGTGGATATAAGTAAAGCATATGACACCATTAATATAAATTTCGCCGGTATGAAGCTTAATGCATATAACATCGATTCCAGATGGTTTGCAAGCTACATGAGCAGCCTCTCTCAATATGTACAGCTTTCTAACACCACGTCTAATATACGATTTACGAGAAGAGGCATACCGCAAGGCGGGTGTCTCAGTGGAATTTTATTTGCTCTATACATAAATGATTTATACATCAAACATTCAAAACAGGTGATAGTGCTCTATGTTGATGACAGCCAGATAATTTTTAAAATAAGCAAGAACGACATCTCTGGAAGCATGAAGGATATTGAAACCATACTTAAGGACTTAACCCAATGGTACAATGACAATGACCTAATGATAAACCCCAAAAAAACTGAGTTACTAATACATTGTAAAAAAGCTTATGTAAAATCCACCAATAACATAAGTACCACGATTAACAACCACCAAATACTCACCTCTAAAACGATCAAAAGCCTAGGCTTTACCAAAGACCAAACGAGCACATTTAGTGAACATATAGTCAACTTAACAAAAAAATGCAATAAGCTCTTATGGACACTGCGATCTCTGAAACCAAAGCTAACCTCAAAGAGTTAAAAGTACTAGCAGAATCCCTAATACTCTCTAACATTAAATATATGTGTATATTATACGGTAAAGCTTCAAAAAAATCTCTACAACCCATCAACAAAATCTTAAGAGATACCTACAACATTGTGAACCAGAATGAGAATGACCAGAACGAGTGGGAGTGGCTTAACATCCAGGAACTGCACCACCTAGCCAAATGCATACTAGCATATAAAGCATCGACACAAAAAGTGCCTGAGTTCTTCAAACACATAGTGAACACTAATGCTATTGAAATATGCCACACAAGAAGCAGTACATATGAAACTGTAAATAAGCAAAAGTGTACAAACAGAATACAGCTGGAATACACCAGTCTATGGTGCAGAATACCTGAAAGCATCAGACGCAGCCACAATACGAAAACATTTAGTAAACGAATGAGGCACCACATAGTAGAATCAAGACTGCATAAAAGAATTGAATATACCATAAGTGATTTAAAATATATTGATAGTGTAATAGAATCCGTAAGCCTGTTATATAAAAACATAAGCTAAAGTGAATGTATGTACTCGCTATGCTGATTCTCATACCTCTCCATCCTACCTCAAACTCCTAGTATGAATGAATGAATGAATGAATGAGCAAAAACATAAACGAAATGGCTAGGCGGCTCTAAAAAGCCCTAAGTATCTAACGATAGCCCTAGCAGCGAATGAAAATATAGCTTAGATGGACTCACATCCATGCCGAGCAACCTAAATACCTAAACCAAATCCTACCTCACTAAATTCTCCTCACAACACAACCTTACCTTTTCCTTCCTATTTCTGAACAGTATAGCGTAGTAATCTACATCACACACACACATTCTAAAATACTTACTAATGCACCTAACTATACCCAATAACAGCTGTAATAACACACCAACCATACTATATAAATAATAACCGTATGCGTATGACTATGTATAACAATATACTAAACTCTTCTTATATATCTGTATACATAAACATAATAATTGACAATGTACTATAAATGAACTGTAATCAACAATCTTTCCACTCAGCATAATGACCCAGGACGGGGCGCTGAGCGTAGTATAAATAAATAAATAAATACTGTCTTGCGTTGTTTTAACAATTATAGTAATGCGCGTGTTGGAACAAAATATTTTTCCAAAAGAGGGAAATATCTCCATCGTGTCTATTTTAACAAGTATCACGGCTTTTCATTTAAATACTACAGTAGACAACAGAAGCTGGGACAATAGTCAATATCTTCGTAGATATCTGGCAATCTGGTTGTTTGCATCGATTATTTTAAGCAATGCATACAGGGGAGACCACTTCTCAAAAATTCTTGCCCCTAGAAAATTTGATGAAAAGGCACATTTTTCCCAAATTCAAAATTTTATTTTGTATACCAAAGACGACTGTGCTCCAAGTCAGGGGTATTTAGAATGTAGCCAGTTTGTAATGAAGTTTTTACTCTGGTTGCATACCGAATTAGGAGCCCAGCTATTTGAGAGATTTAGGACTATGCTTGTGGGTAAAAATTATCACGCTCTTTCGCTTACAGCATTTTATAATGAGACATTTCTAATGGAACAGAACTTTGCTGTAACGAGCGATAGAAATATTGCCCGTCTTTTCCTTCGGTTGGAAGCTACGACCGTGAGAGATTTTTTGGATGTGGAAAGGGTGATAGGAAAATGTGATGGAACAGCTTATATTGCCGAGCGAAAGGAAATTTTGGATGGTGTAAAATATTTTAGACGAAACTGTAATCCTCGGATGTATTCAGGACGGGATGTTCTTTTTTTAAAAACTGGAATATGGTATGCCCAGGAAAGCGGAGGTTACTATATGAGAAATAGACTGCGCTACCTGTCCTACTCAGGTATATATCAATATTGGATGCAATTGATAGACTTAAGTCACAATTCGTTCCCAACCAAGAGCTGCAACAAAGACGAATCTGACTATGCAAGGCTTTCTGTGACTTCAAATATTGTTGTAATATTTTATACCGTTATTTGTGGGTGGGGAATTTCTTTAATGGGGTTAACAATTGAATATGTGGTTTCAAACCACATGAAATTACGTGAAATATTGAAATATTATTACGTAAGAACCTGCACTAATGCTACAAAGAGCGATTCTACTACATAACTTGTGTTTAGTTATTTCAAGTTATTTTATACTGAATCCCAATGAATTTGAAATAAAACTTTAAATGCTATTGGTTTTTATTGAATAAAACATTCAATAATATAATTGTAATGAAATCTTAGTGAGTCAATTCATATTCCAGACAGTTTCCAGCTGTTGGCATAATTCAGGATGTAACTTACGCATATACTAATATACAAACGGAATCGAAGTCCTTCAACTTCTTAACATGTGATGGAAAGTTGACGGTACCCAGTTTCAAAATCTTATTAGAACCATTTAACATACAGACTTGGTTCGTGTTACTTTCCTGCGTTGTTTTAACAATTGTAGTAATGCGCGTTTTGGAACAACATATTTTTCCTAAACGGGAAAATGTCTCCATCGTGTCTATTTTAACAAGTATCACGGCTTTTCATTTAAACACTACAGTAGACAACAGAAGTTGGGAGAATAGTCAATATTTTCGTCGATATTTAACAATCTGGCTGTTTGCATCGATTATTTTAAGCAATGCGTACAAAAGTGACCATTTCTCAAAAATCCTTGCCCCTAGAAAGATTGATGAAAAGGCACATTTTACTCAACTTCAAAATTTTGTTTTGTATACTAAAGACGAATGTGTCCCAAATCAGAGGTATTTAGAATGTAGTCAGTTTGCAATGAATTTTTTAGTCTGGTTGCATACCGAATTAGGAGCCCAACTCTTTGAGAGATTTAGAACTACACTTTTAGGTAGAAATTCTCATGCCCACTCGCTAACGGCATATTATAATTCAACTTTTCTAACGGAACATAAATTTTCTGTGGCATATGATAGAAAAATTGCCCTTCTTTTCCTCATTTTAGATGTTAAGACCATCAATAGTTTTGTAGATGTTAAAGATCTCATAGAAAATTGTGATCGAACTGCGTATGTTGGCGAGCAAAGGGAAATTTTGGAAGGTGTAAAATATTTTCGACGATACTGCAACCACCGGATATATTCTGGACGGGATGCTTTATTTCTGAAAAGTGGAATATGGTACGCCCAGGAAAGTGGAGGTTACTATATGAGAAATAGATTGCGCTACCTGACCTACTCAGGGATACATCAACATTGGATGCAATTGATAGAGTTAAGTCACAATTTGTTTCCAACCAAGAGCTGCAACGAAGACGAATCTGAATATACTAGCCTTTCTATGACTTCAAATATTGTTGTAATATTTTATGCCGTTGTTTGCGGGTGGGGAATATCATTTATGGGGTTAACAGTTGAATATGCGGTTTCAAACCACATGAAATTGCGTGAAATATTGAAATATTATTATGTAAGAAATTGCACAAATGCTACAAACAGCGATTCTACTACTACTACTACGTAACTCGTGTTTATTTATTTCAAGTTCTTTTATACTGCATTCCCAATGAATTTGATATAAAAATGTTAAGTGTTACTGGTTTTTTTATTGAATAAAACATTCAGTAAAATTAATGAAATGAAATCTTAATGAGTTAATTCATATTAATGTTAGTAAAGTCCAAGGATGCACTTTCGCAGCAAAGGGTTTATATTTACTTTGTATGCATTGAGAAGTTTTTGTTTTTAGCCTGTTTTGACATTAAAAAGTTAGACGGTGCAGTTGCATAGTAGTATGTTACAATATTTCGGAATAAACATACACTATAACTTGTTTCCTTATTTGATATGATTTTAGGCACGACATAATTTCATTTTGCAAATGTATTATTCTTGCTAAGTTCTTTGTTCGTGGACGATTTTGGAGGACGTTTATATTACTACTTGAGTAATTCCATTAAATTTTCGAAAAAGATAATCCTAATGCATTTTAAAATATTTTGACCTGAAAGGGTATACAAATAAGCAATATTCATCTTAAGTTCAATGTGGTGTCATATCATGCTTGACTTGAAAAATATGTATAATAAATTAAACAAACTCATTCAATTCTTGAGTTGATGAGTAATTCTGTATACAAGAATTATTCCAAATAGATTCTGCTTTCTCTGGCAAGCGGAATAAATTAGAAGGGTCGTAGAGCTCCAAACAGAAATTCCATATAAAAAGTATTACCTACTGCACACGGTCTGAAA
The DNA here is from genome assembly GCA_036850725.1 of Orchesella villosa. Taxonomy (NCBI): domain Eukaryota; kingdom Metazoa; phylum Arthropoda; class Collembola; order Entomobryomorpha; family Orchesellidae; genus Orchesella; species Orchesella villosa. The sequence continues at coordinate 6,670 of JAANSM010004447.1, forward strand.
TAATAAAAGGATACTAATGGGTTTACTACCTCAAGTTATCTACGTTATTATGAAAGCTATTGTTTGTTACGTATTTTTAAATTCAATTCCAATTGTACATCCAGCGGATTTAGTTTTACCACATGTAAACTGGTTGAAAGATTTTGATAACTGCTCTAATTTCATATACATAAATGATAAAGTCAATCTAAGCTTAGGAATTCCGTCCCAAAAGCGCGTTGTGCCATTCCGGATGAGCACTGGAATTCCCAAACAACGGCACCCAACGTTAGTGCATTTTCATAAATGGTCACTATGTCAAACTATTTCCTTTGTCTTTAAATTCAATAAAATTGTAGTAGATACTAATTTTAAGTACGTACCACCAAACCTAACGAAAATCCTACATAGTATGGGTTATTGGAATAGCGTTATATGTCGATACGCCGGACATGATTCTGCTATTACTTTATTAAAAGATAGGCTAAAATCGGCAGATGTTTCACGTAAACCATTGGGAATGCTTCCCATTCTCATATTCTTCATTACTATTGATGACCACCAAAAAGAGTTTTACCGCTTGGATTTTACATCTTTATATTACAGCCCATTTTTACAAATACCGTACCAATTTCTGTATTCTACGAATAAAACAAATTCAATTTTAGAGGATCCTCGAATCAAATCAGAACCGGAAAACATCACATTTATTTGCAAATTTTGTAATAATTCGAATCGCTCAGAAAGCGTAGAAAAATTACTGTCAGGTAAAAAATATTTTACCGAGATTTCTGTTACTTGTTCAAACACGGTATCAAGGGAAGGATGCCGTTCAAGAATGCATAAAACGTATTTGCGAATTACTGGAGATGGAAAATATTCCACCTACTTTAATTTTGAAAGCGTCAGATTTCAATTAGAAAAAATGATCAAAATTCAAAAGGCGTCTAGTGCTTATAAAGTTATCAAAACTGGATCGAAGTTGGACGAAATTATTTTTGCTATTTTAATTGAGGAAATGCCGCTCCCTTACAACCCCAAAAAATGGCACATTGCCAAGCAGTTCCCAGCTGTAGGCATAATTCAAGATATAGCTTACGCGTACACTAATATACAAACGGAATCAGAGTCGTTCAACTTCTGAACTTGTGATGGAAAGTTGACGGTACCCCGTTTCAAAATATTGTTAGAACCATTTAACATACACACTTGGTTCGTGTTACTGAACTAAAAGACATACTGAACTAACATACCAACAACTAAAAGCATACATCCAGGAGCACAACATACTCTCCCCCTACCAATTTGGATTTCGACCACACCACAACACTGAACTGGCTGAGCTCTGTGCACACCATGTATCGCAAGAAAGTCTTAGTGATGGTGATTTTATGTGTGCTATTGCTACAGTGGATATAAGTAAAGCATATGACACCATTAATATAAATTTCGCCGGTATGAAGCTTAATGCATATAACATCGATTCCAGATGGTTTGCAAGCTACATGAGCAGCCTCTCTCAATATGTACAGCTTTCTAACACCACGTCTAATATACGATTTACGAGAAGAGGCATACCGCAAGGCGGGTGTCTCAGTGGAATTTTATTTGCTCTATACATAAATGATTTATACATCAAACATTCAAAACAGGTGATAGTGCTCTATGTTGATGACAGCCAGATAATTTTTAAAATAAGCAAGAACGACATCTCTGGAAGCATGAAGGATATTGAAACCATACTTAAGGACTTAACCCAATGGTACAATGACAATGACCTAATGATAAACCCCAAAAAAACTGAGTTACTAATACATTGTAAAAAAGCTTATGTAAAATCCACCAATAACATAAGTACCACGATTAACAACCACCAAATACTCACCTCTAAAACGATCAAAAGCCTAGGCTTTACCAAAGACCAAACGAGCACATTTAGTGAACATATAGTCAACTTAACAAAAAAATGCAATAAGCTCTTATGGACACTGCGATCTCTGAAACCAAAGCTAACCTCAAAGAGTTAAAAGTACTAGCAGAATCCCTAATACTCTCTAACATTAAATATATGTGTATATTATACGGTAAAGCTTCAAAAAAATCTCTACAACCCATCAACAAAATCTTAAGAGATACCTACAACATTGTGAACCAGAATGAGAATGACCAGAACGAGTGGGAGTGGCTTAACATCCAGGAACTGCACCACCTAGCCAAATGCATACTAGCATATAAAGCATCGACACAAAAAGTGCCTGAGTTCTTCAAACACATAGTGAACACTAATGCTATTGAAATATGCCACACAAGAAGCAGTACATATGAAACTGTAAATAAGCAAAAGTGTACAAACAGAATACAGCTGGAATACACCAGTCTATGGTGCAGAATACCTGAAAGCATCAGACGCAGCCACAATACGAAAACATTTAGTAAACGAATGAGGCACCACATAGTAGAATCAAGACTGCATAAAAGAATTGAATATACCATAAGTGATTTAAAATATATTGATAGTGTAATAGAATCCGTAAGCCTGTTATATAAAAACATAAGCTAAAGTGAATGTATGTACTCGCTATGCTGATTCTCATACCTCTCCATCCTACCTCAAACTCCTAGTATGAATGAATGAATGAATGAATGAGCAAAAACATAAACGAAATGGCTAGGCGGCTCTAAAAAGCCCTAAGTATCTAACGATAGCCCTAGCAGCGAATGAAAATATAGCTTAGATGGACTCACATCCATGCCGAGCAACCTAAATACCTAAACCAAATCCTACCTCACTAAATTCTCCTCACAACACAACCTTACCTTTTCCTTCCTATTTCTGAACAGTATAGCGTAGTAATCTACATCACACACACACATTCTAAAATACTTACTAATGCACCTAACTATACCCAATAACAGCTGTAATAACACACCAACCATACTATATAAATAATAACCGTATGCGTATGACTATGTATAACAATATACTAAACTCTTCTTATATATCTGTATACATAAACATAATAATTGACAATGTACTATAAATGAACTGTAATCAACAATCTTTCCACTCAGCATAATGACCCAGGACGGGGCGCTGAGCGTAGTATAAATAAATAAATAAATACTGTCTTGCGTTGTTTTAACAATTATAGTAATGCGCGTGTTGGAACAAAATATTTTTCCAAAAGAGGGAAATATCTCCATCGTGTCTATTTTAACAAGTATCACGGCTTTTCATTTAAATACTACAGTAGACAACAGAAGCTGGGACAATAGTCAATATCTTCGTAGATATCTGGCAATCTGGTTGTTTGCATCGATTATTTTAAGCAATGCATACAGGGGAGACCACTTCTCAAAAATTCTTGCCCCTAGAAAATTTGATGAAAAGGCACATTTTTCCCAAATTCAAAATTTTATTTTGTATACCAAAGACGACTGTGCTCCAAGTCAGGGGTATTTAGAATGTAGCCAGTTTGTAATGAAGTTTTTACTCTGGTTGCATACCGAATTAGGAGCCCAGCTATTTGAGAGATTTAGGACTATGCTTGTGGGTAAAAATTATCACGCTCTTTCGCTTACAGCATTTTATAATGAGACATTTCTAATGGAACAGAACTTTGCTGTAACGAGCGATAGAAATATTGCCCGTCTTTTCCTTCGGTTGGAAGCTACGACCGTGAGAGATTTTTTGGATGTGGAAAGGGTGATAGGAAAATGTGATGGAACAGCTTATATTGCCGAGCGAAAGGAAATTTTGGATGGTGTAAAATATTTTAGACGAAACTGTAATCCTCGGATGTATTCAGGACGGGATGTTCTTTTTTTAAAAACTGGAATATGGTATGCCCAGGAAAGCGGAGGTTACTATATGAGAAATAGACTGCGCTACCTGTCCTACTCAGGTATATATCAATATTGGATGCAATTGATAGACTTAAGTCACAATTCGTTCCCAACCAAGAGCTGCAACAAAGACGAATCTGACTATGCAAGGCTTTCTGTGACTTCAAATATTGTTGTAATATTTTATACCGTTATTTGTGGGTGGGGAATTTCTTTAATGGGGTTAACAATTGAATATGTGGTTTCAAACCACATGAAATTACGTGAAATATTGAAATATTATTACGTAAGAACCTGCACTAATGCTACAAAGAGCGATTCTACTACATAACTTGTGTTTAGTTATTTCAAGTTATTTTATACTGAATCCCAATGAATTTGAAATAAAACTTTAAATGCTATTGGTTTTTATTGAATAAAACATTCAATAATATAATTGTAATGAAATCTTAGTGAGTCAATTCATATTCCAGACAGTTTCCAGCTGTTGGCATAATTCAGGATGTAACTTACGCATATACTAATATACAAACGGAATCGAAGTCCTTCAACTTCTTAACATGTGATGGAAAGTTGACGGTACCCAGTTTCAAAATCTTATTAGAACCATTTAACATACAGACTTGGTTCGTGTTACTTTCCTGCGTTGTTTTAACAATTGTAGTAATGCGCGTTTTGGAACAACATATTTTTCCTAAACGGGAAAATGTCTCCATCGTGTCTATTTTAACAAGTATCACGGCTTTTCATTTAAACACTACAGTAGACAACAGAAGTTGGGAGAATAGTCAATATTTTCGTCGATATTTAACAATCTGGCTGTT
>JAANSM010004448.1:0-11318 GCA_036850725.1 Orchesella villosa
TTCTCAGCAGGTTGTGCAGATTTGCAGCATTGTCGTTCAAGGCAATTCCTTTATAACTTCTAATTTAATACAAAGTGGTTTGGGTTTGAGGATCGGCTTTATCATTACCAATCACTATATCATATTTGTACGGAAAATGGAACTAATAGTACAGACCATTTGATAAATACCAGTAATTATTGCAATCTTGCCATTTTACCTGATAAAGCATCTGATGTATGTGTTTCTGTAAGAGCATTTGCATCAACAACCGACATGTGACAGTTATTATATAAAATTGTTTAAGGTTTTTTCAAATTATTGAAGAAAAACTTCGATTATTACAGGTAATATAGAGAACAAAATATAACATTAAAACGATAAGTTTTATATATATGTATGATGTAAATTGTATATCCAAATACATTCAAGGTGAAAGTGAATGAAAAAGAGACTGCAGCGAGTACAGCAAAGGGGCGTTGCGCGGAGCCCGTTATGCCAGCGAGTTTTTCTTTGTCATGTCTTTTCATACAAATGTACACGAGTACATGTAAATCTTAACCTTAAATGATGTTGCACAATCAGAAGCACATATAATATGTGTGCACTGTGTACTCATATAATGCTTTTTCTTTCAAGTATAAATTGGAGGGTTGCATGGGAAGTTAGTATGAATAATATAAAATTAATGTCACATGTGTCACGCAAAACTCTAGACTACAATTATAATATCTTTGCACTAATAGTGTGTAATTACGAAGAATTAACGAAAACCATGTGCATCAACTCTTTTTTGCCCTCTCGGTATTCTCTCTGCACCAACACCTGACACTGATCGTCAATATGCTAATTGATATTTTTGGAATAATTTCTTAGCTAACCAGAATAAGTTGCAGTATAATCGCTTAAGTTTATTTTCTTAAGTTCACCCAAATGTATAAAAAGTTTATATCATGCACGTAAGTGACGTTCCCACCCACACTCCCTTTCACCATTACATTATTAACAACTTGTAAATCTTTTGTGCAAGNCATTACATTATAAACAACTTGTAAATCTTTTGTACAAGTGCATTTCATTGTACAATAAACTATGTAGATAATAGGTACATCTTATGGATACACTCCATGTGCTACCTATGATGATTATGATTGTCGAAGTCCAAGAAAAAGAAAAGACACACACTTCAGAAAAAGAATAGGATTATTTATGCAAGCATTATATAATACAAATACCAATTAAGCTAGTGTATATCTAATACTTACTTTAATTCGGTCGCTGCTACTCATAACGAACACTCATCAACTAGTACGTAAATGGTATGTACCGAATCTTCAAACGGAAGGTCTTAACAATGTTGAAAGCTCAAACAGTAAGTTTCATAAGTCTCCCAATTTTATGGATGTTTTCAGCAGCACAAGTTCCTGATTCTACTTCCCAATTGCCTTTGCTACAGTCCAATCGAGATATACCACAATGGAGTGCAACTTTTGGATCATGTGATTTTGTCCTCAGTTGCATTTACCAGCAAGTTTTAAATAAAGTTGGATGTAGCGACTGCTCATTTGCGATAACAATTTCAAGTGAACACACAGAAGGCCATTTCTCATGCATAACTCAAAGTGCATTCAAATTTGATATGCCAGTGACTATTTCTAACGTACCAAAGATTAAGGTAAAAGTGTTAGCCTCACTTTATGAACTACGATACTCAAAATTCTGTCGAATAGTGCTTGGCGATTACTCGCAATATCTCATGTTGCCCAGCTCACACAAAACTTTTAGTGAGCTGGAAGTATTTCGAAGCTACCATATTTTGTGGAAACCAACCCCAACTTTTGAAAAGAATACAGAATCTACTTTAATTATTCAAAGACTTCGACACTTATTAATCCTTTCTTCCAAAGAAACTCAAGCGAGTATCCCTGAAACAACAAAATTACGTAATGCATATGAGTGCTTTAAATTTTTGAGCATTAAAATCAATTGGAATTTACAACCACTAAAAATGACAATCGATCCCGGTGCCTCGTTCGTATTGACTTATTACAAACAAACAAAGATGTGGATTAATTACTTACTAGCTGCATTTCATTCAACATCCCTTTTATTAAACTCCACTATTGATCCCGTGATTATCTACAAACTTCCACAATCCAACGTTTTAGTCAATGGGACATGGGATCCTTATATTGAACCTTTAGTAAAGAGAAAAGCCCATTTTAGCTCGATACGTGAGCCACATTTTGATTCCGATAAGTATGTTTATTACACAGTGCCTTCATTTTTTGACTATATGATATTTTTGGCAGCTGCCCCCAGATATTTAGGTTCTAGTGCGGCGATATTCACCAGTGACATAGTTTTATTAAGTGTGATAGTTGCAGCATTAGCTCTAACAACTTTAGGTGCCTATTTTGTACTTTTGTTAGAAAGTTTGCTTGTCACAAATTTTGAAGATGATTTACGTTTTAACTATAAGGAAATGCTAAAACTCCTAATCAATACGTTTCTAGACACAATGAAAGGTGTTTTTGAGCAACCTATCAAAAAATATGGGAGACGTACTTTGAAATTACTAAGGCCTCATGGAATTCTATTAGTGATGTGGTTATATAGCATGATGGTGCTTAGTAGCACATACAAATCCAACTTTGTTTCAAGCATAGTTAGTCCTCAGTTGGAATTTGTTCCAAGTACATTTGAAGATTTAGTCGCATCAAGTTACAAAATGAGAGGAATCTTCTTTCCAGGAAACAATGAGCTGAGATTTGCGAGTATTAAAAATGATGTTAATGATGGTGTACTGGAGAGAGTAAAAAATTGTGATGATTTTTTGGATCCAAAGGTAAAAACAAATAGAAAAATTAATCCGGATTGCAAATAATGCTTAATCATTTTTTCATGTGTTGCTAGTGTTGCTACCAAAGCATTTTACGTTGGGATTCTGTCTGCATCGGTCATAAAATGGTTATAGAAGACAAAGCCCACAGTTGTCTGATCGATGTTAAAGGAAATAAACTTTTTGTAACATCTACCGAAAGAAAATTTCCAGTGGTTGGTAGTAACAGTGTTTCTAAATACTTTCCTGAAGTTCTTGGTAAGGAACAAATGATAATTGATTAAGAATTTGACGTTCTTAATTAAAAATAGTCAATAAATGGTCAAATACTTTAATAATAATAGCATACATCAATATCTTAAAATCTTATAGAGCCCTTGAATTTTGTATTACGATCACAACAAGAAAGTGGACGAATGGATTACTACATAAATTTGAGAAAACGAGTGGTTTCAAACTCTGGAAAGCAATTTGCGAAAAGCATCAACTCATCCTCAGAATTCTACCATGCATATCCCATGCACCCATTGAGTAGATCCGCTCGGATATCCAATTTATGGATGTACAAATTCCCATTTTTGTACAACTGTGTTGTGGGTTTTCACATTCTAACCCAAATCGTGTGTTTGAAAAGAAACACTCAAGTTGGTCCTGATACCCATTCTCCATGTGCCACCTTGATAGATACTTTATGACTACACCGTTTTCGGTGGAATCTGAATGTGCATATCGTAACTGCTAAGATCATACGTTTTAAGTTGTGTCGTAGTGCTCCATTCCATGGTTTTGCATGTTTGACCGAAAATAAGCCTGCACGGTTACCAGATTTTATATTTTGATGAATTAAAAGTTGCGTATGGTGCTAAATGATTTTAACTTTAAATGCCAATTTCTGGAGACAGGCTTTCATACATTCGAAAATTTACTAAACACATACTTCATTTATTGTATTTATGATATAACTGTTAGATCACCTTACCATAAATAAAAGTAATTTAAAGTTTAAAGCCAAATAATTTCTAGCCATTACAAAAAGGATTTAAGATAAGTTCTGGCAACATAACAAGCTCATTTATACGGAACTTAAAACTCGATTTCGGCTTCGTTCGTTGCTTTGCTACTTGCTGGCTGATACGGTGGGGGTACTCGGTGCCACGTTGACACTTGGTGAGTTAGCAGTTGCTGTTTCGGAATCCGATGGAGTTCCAGATGACACTTTCTTGAGCTTAGGTCTTAGGTCACTTATTGCCCTTCCAATAGCTGATAACGTATCGGCATCATACCTGTCCTGTTCCCGTTTAACTACGTCAACGCCATTGAAATCAGAAAGTTTAAGTGGCATCAAGATATTCACCGCTTCTGTAAATCAATCCACATATACAATATTAATGGTTAGGTTCGAGGTTTTAACATTCATGAAACGCAATATCAAAATAGTAATGTATACTGTGATTTCGATGGTACTTGTACATACTTATACAAAACTTGATAGTCAAAGCTGGCAAGGGAAGACTCTCATCACTACTAGTCGAATCACTTGCTGACCTACAAAAAACATCCATCATTTTAGAATACAATAGACAACGTTAAACTGAAATATCGTCATTGTTGAGCAATACTTCTTTTTGGATTTCCCATGAACTGTTCTCGAGGAGAAATAGCCTGGATCGGAATGGAGAAAGAACAAAATATCCTTACAAATACCACGTTTCGTGGTTTTTGCTTCGAGTCTAAGAGCCGTTGATCGTGGTAACTTTAGCTCATGAAGTTCTCCATTGTAATCCACGGAGCAGAAAACCTAGTTATATTTAAATAAACCAAAAAATTAGCTTTTACTTGCTTTATGAAACACTGCCTATATATATAAGTCATAATGTAAGTGTCCATATTATTGTGAAGCGAACTTACACGTGCAGTATCAAATACAGGGCTTAATCGGGGATTTTGGTTCGACACTGAAGCACGGAAATCTGGGTCAACAACCGACTGTGAATGTCCAGTATTACTACCAGCAAGTCCATCCAGGGTATCAAATATCCTCTTCTTATCGATACGATACTCATTCACAAATTGATTGAATGAACGCAATAAGTTGCTAAAATCTAAAATGACAATGCAATGTTTCGAATCCCAAAAAATGAGTAATGTGATGTCAAAACGACGATGAAATACCTGCTTTGGATGCGGGTGGATCCGCAGCACTTGCTGCTGGAATAGCCGAGTGACACCTTGGTTGTTGTATGTGGCTGCTGTTATCAAGGTTGTCCTGTAAAATTAGTTTATCAACAATCAACAACCAAATCAATCACTCAATGACATCACAAATATAGGAATGACAATGTGATTATTAGCATGTAACTAAAATCAGTACAAACTTGTTTTGCATTAGCATGTGGCATCTGGGTTGCATCATTGACGTCCTGCTCCGAAAAAATGTCTTGACTATTGAAATCCTCAGATTCTTCGCGGTCTGCGTCGTAAGATAAGTCGCCAACTGGAAGACTTTCCTCTTGTAGGCTCGAATCGTCCCGTGCAGGGACAACTTCTATCGAGTTTGGATATATTCTTCCAAATAGTTTTTCACCAGTTGACACTTCGTTCTGCTGCGGATTTCCAGGAAATTGTGAATGAAATTGTTTATCGAATTGAGAATCTAACCTTGACCACTCCGACCTTTGCACTTTACGTCGTTTAGGCGTTGACTCCATGGTTGTAGTAACCACTAGCTGTTAAGAAAGCGAATTTAGAGCAACGTCGCTTTTCAAACAATAATGCAAAAATCTACCTGCACTTTTACTTGTAACAAGGTTGCAAAAGAGCATGCTGCAGAATTGCTCCACTGCTGCAGAGTTGACTTTTAAAAGTTCACATGTGCTTGTAATGTTACCGCCTTGCAAAATACTTCCAACGGACTCAGTATATATATAAGGTTCTTTGAATGGAACGATATACAGCTGTTATGTTTGCAACGTGATATGCGGATAAGGGTTACCGCATTGATTCAGTCACAACTGGTACTTGTTCATATGTTGTTTGTTGCGAGATATTTTGTTGTTGATTGAACTGTTATTTAGTAGCTGTAATTTAAGAAATTGTGATGGCTGATAGCGGAAACAACTATCTTGGACTATCAAAATCTGCATACTATCGAAAGAAGAAAGCCCAAAGAGCAAACAGATTAGATCGTGAGAAAATACTACGTGAAAATGGTACGTAAGGATTGTTTATGAATTTTTTAAACCAAAAGTCAAATAAAATTAAATGTATTACTTTTCTGTAACCGATTCACATGGTTCATTATTCTCATCTTCCCAATATTTACAGAAGGGCAGTCATCAGTGATATGCCTAAATAACGATACGGAAATGACGGAGGCAGGAATTACAGACAACCATTTATTCAGCAGAATGCAACAAAGTGCATTTAGAATGGAACATGGACAAAGTAAATTAAAATAAATTAAATCTCTGTGTAACCAAACGACGCTAATGAGCAACTGATTGAGCTTAAATTAATTAATTAAGTTTCTGTTTCAGGCTTGGAGACGTGTGTTTCCCAGTCCTACTCTGTTGAGCAGAATCAAGTTAGCATTAGGATACTTGACAACGTACCATGTCCCATGCTCGAAAATACAACGGATGCTTCAGTTGGTTAGCTATTGGCAATCGAACCGCACTATATTCAACCAAATTAAATTCAACAAACATTTAGTCGTTTTAAGTATTACAAAGAAAAATAAATTACTTTTCCATGCCACTAGGTTCATCCAATATCATTACAAGCCTCTGCCCAGTAGATGAAAAACGCATAGTTTTACAAAAGCCCGTCATAAATAATCTATGCCGGATTGCTTCTCGACATGGATTAACGGACGAATGCTTCGAGGATATTTTGAAGCTATTGCACAACGAAGAGATTCTGTCAAATAGAAAAGACATTCCAAGAACTTCAGCCGGTTTTGAAACTGCATCAGGATGTTCTATAATGATAATTAGAGCAATGTGGCAATGCTCATTTTGTAGTAAAATAACACAGATAACGATTAGACACGGAGAATCCACTCAAAATGCATCGTGCTGTGGCCATAACTTTACTAACAATGATGACCACTACTTTGTATTAAGCATTGATCAAGTATTACGAAGAGGAATGCTATGTGTTGAGGCAGACTTCTCGTCGAATGCCATGGAGACATCGTGCATCGCATTAACTTTGAACACAGATGGAGCTCCGCTTTTCAAGAGCAGCAAATCATCATTTTGGCCAGTTCTTGGTGCATTTGATGAAGTTAAATGTGGAACTAGAAAATCAAATATTCTTTTATTTGGAATATTCGTCGGTATGAAGAAGTCAGCAAAACCAAACTTCGAGATATTTCTTGAGCCAATTGTGAATGAGTTGCAACAATTACAAACTGACGGGTTACACTGGACCAATAACGAAGGGGAAAATCGAGTAACCCTCGTTAAGATTAATGCGGTCGTTTGTGACTCCATTGCACGGCCCCTTGTTCAAAATATTTCGCAATTCAATGCAAAATATGGATGTGGTTACTGCTACCACGAAGAAACAGGTCACTATTATACGCATAGTGACTGCATACAATGGCGTACAAATTTGGATATTCATGCCATGACAAGGGATAGAGGGGTAAAAGGACCATCCGCGTTTATGTTACTTACCAATTTCGACATGATTTATGGTAAGTTAATTTCTCTGCAAGGATTTAATTCCAATGTACAGTAACGAAACTATTACTACTGCATTTTTTTTATTTTTTGAAGCAGGGTTTCCACCAGACGTTCTTCACGTTGTGTATCTGGGTGTATGTAAAACGCTGATGGAAGCTTGGTTACTCAGTAAAAGTCACAAGTTATCGTATTACCTTCATCCATCAGTACAAAACTTTCTGAATCAGAGGCTACTTCGTATCAAACCGCCAAGACGTGTGTCCAGAGTTCCACGATCCTTGGATAATATAAAATACTACAAGGGTCATGAGTTTATGATGTTTCTTCTGTATTATTCTCCGGTTGTGTTAAAAGATGTTTTGGAGGACAAATATTATAACAATTGGATGCTTCTTGCGAGAGGCATTGCCATTCTAACTAGTCGCAGCGTAACTGCCCCTGATATTAGTAATGCCGAAGAATTGCTGCGTTTGTTTTCGTCAGAAATTAAAAGTTTGTATGGACATTCGTACCAGCGGTTTAATATACATTTGTTACTTCACTTCGGAGAGTTTGTTAGAAGATATGGACCCTTGCAAAACTATTCAATGACGGTGTTTGAGTCGTTTAACATGGTTCTCAAGAAATATGTTACGTCAGCCAATGGAGTGGGTCGGCAGATCTGCAAAAGATTCTTTCGTGACTTATGCATGAAAGTTACGGATGGGACGTCAGAAGCTTTAAATTCGATGGGACAAACTCCTTTTCAATGTGTCGATAATAATTCATTTGTACCTAGTGAAGACGAGCAAACTATGATAGACTCTAAAGTAGAAAACTCATCAATTACCTTTTTTAGTCGAGTTAAGTATAGATTAGGCAAGAAAATGATGACAGTCGACTCAACTGTTTATGCGAAATCCAAAATTCGAGACTCAACTTACTTTATGTTAGCATCAGAGCATTTGTTTTTTCAAGCCAAAGTTTTTGTTTTGGACTCAAAACTTGATAGGTGCTTTGCACTGGGTACATGCTTTAAAGTCGAACCAAGTCGTTACTTTAAATTACCTCATTGTTATGATATCTTATATACATATACAGACTTTGTTGAAATGCCTGATAAGCCGGAACTTTTACTTAACGTTCATTCTCAAGATTATAATGTATTTTTTCGTTTCTTAAATGATGCTGAAGCAATTAACGAATAAAGTATATTCCGTTACATTTTTCGCTTGTCATCTTTAATTCTGAGCAAAATCATGGTTCATGTTACAATATCTAAATTATCATTAATCATCATTTCATGACTAATAGATGGACTAATGACTAATGGACCTCTTACCAAGCCCATGCCCCAAAAAATCTCTGGTGAATCCGTTGTGTCGCAGCATCCAGTCAGCATATCATACGATCGTACGGTTTTGAAGCCGCCCATGTCAAAATATAGTGCAGCATTTGAAATTTAATATATAGCAAAACAGAATTGATTTTTGCTCGATTGGTTTCTAGATAGAAATTGATTACAAATAACTTAGTATACTTTTTTCACTTGAAAGTTTCATTTGGTATTGGAACCAATAGTCATGTTCCGGTTTGCGAACTAACAAGTAATCATGATTCCAGCCTTTCCATATGCGTTGTTCAGAAAGCGAAGCGTCGTGTTTAAACTCGGTTGACATACGTTCTTAGCTGATCGTTAAAAATGTACTTACATGTGCATTGATTTTAATGGGTTTCCATGTTTTGTTTGCACAAGTTAGTTCATGAACATATGAATTTAGGAACGATTTCTTTAGATCACACGCAGTCAATAATTTGTAGCTCAGTCGAAGTACATTTTATGGTAATACCTTGCGTCACTTCAATAAATGTACCAACATAGACGTACATATCTGAAGGTGTTACAGTTTTGGTAGTTCGAACTTCGCCTTAGAGAACCACAACTGTTATGTGGGATGCTGGCTTTGCTTTGGAAAACAAAACTAGCAGTAAACTGGTTAAATTCTTGCTGTACTTATTACTAGTTCCTGGAGCAGTTTCTGTGTTAATATTCTCTCTTGAATTTGTACAGAATGTTCCCATTAAAGCGTTTTTAACACCAACCACGAGTGTTATGGATTTTAATTATATTAGTTAAGCCATACTATTTTGTTGAAAGATTCAACATTTCAATTTGAGACTCTTTCTTTATAAAGAAAAAATATGTACAAACGAGTGAACAGTAAAACATCAATAAAGCGCTGCGTAATCCTATACACAAAAAAAACATCATAACATAGTCATCCGTGCAACCATGTACTTTACCAATTATCAGTATAATAACGCAGATAAGGGGAAAGTTATTTAGAACTGAAATAGAAATAATCCGTACGTTTCTTAAGGAGACATAATGTGTTTGTTTGTTGTCGTGCTATAGTATGAAGCTGCAGCTACATAAAACCAGCGCAGCGTAGGTTTTCACTATTTGACTATTTCCCATCCGTACCATTCACCACAAACTATATGATTGTGGTGATGATGATACTGACCTTAGGATATATAATGATTTGATATATGGTCCTACCACTAGTGGTATACCGATGATACGATTGACCCATGTTGAAAATAGCACTGACATTGATGTGGAAAAATATGAGAGTATTTTCATCTTCCAGAACGTTGTCAATCATGGAAATGCCTGAAGAGTTAAAGTGATTTATCCCAGCCTTAATCGCATTGGTAATAATGATTTGATATATGGTCCTACCACTAGTGGTATACCGATGATACGATTGACCCATGTTGAAAATAGCACTGACATTGATGTGGAAAAATATGGGAGTATTTTCATCTTCCAAAACGTTGCCAATCATGGAAATGACTGAAGAGTTAAAGTGATTTATCCCAGCCTTAATCGCATATTATGGTACTATCTCGGAATCTGTTGTGTTTTCTATCTACTGTTGGGATAATATGACCTTTTTTTTAGGCTTACGGAAACTGTTATATCGGATAGTCTTGATGTGCTGGGTTTTACACAAACATCTTTGCAAGGAATTTCTCAGCAGGTTGTGCAGATTTGCAGCATTGTCGTTCAATGCAATTCCTCTATAATACTCAAATTAATACAAAGCCGTTTGGGTTTGAGGAACGGCTTTATAATAAATTGCTAATCACTACGTATATCAGATTTGTACGGACAATGGAACTAATAGTACAGACCACTTGATAGATACCAGTAATTAATGTAATCTTGCCATTTTACCTGCCAAGCATCTATTGTATGTGTTTCTAAGAGCATTTGCATCAACAAACGAAATGTGACAGAGTGATTATCTAAATCTAAAAGTGTTTAATGTGTGTAATATCATATTTTTCAAATTATTGAAGAAAGAATACGATTTTTACAGGTAATATAGAGAACAAAATATAAAACATGATGTAAATTGTAAATCCGAATACATTCAAGGTGATAGTGAATGAAAAAGGGACTGCAGTGAGTGCAGCAAAGGGCGTTGCGCGTTGTCTGTTGTGCCAGCGAGTTTTCTTTGTCATGTCTTTTCATACAGATTTTCACGAGTACATATAAATCATAATCATAAAATGATGTTGTACAATCAGAAGCACATATAATATGCGTGCACTGTGTACTCATAATGATTTTCTTTCAAGTTTAAATTGGAGGATTGTAAAAGTATGTAATTACGAAGAATTAACGAAATACGTGTGCATCAACTATATTTTGCCCTCTCGGTATTCTCTCTGCACCAAAAACTGACATTGATCGCCAATATGCTAATTGATATCTTGGAATAATTTCTTAGCTAACCAGAATAAGTAGCAGTATA
>JAANSM010004449.1:0-11317 GCA_036850725.1 Orchesella villosa
TCCTTCTCCCATTTTTCTTTTCTATTTTTTATGTCCTTTACATACATTTTTGTACACAATGCTATTTATTACGAAAACGCATCATCCATATCCATATTAGCCATGTGTAGATCTAATAATTCGCATTCGGTTTGGCTCAACAGTTTCCAGTCTTGTGTAGGACTACGGTTCAACTATTTAATAAACTTAACTTTTTAAGGGAAGTGAGAAAAGGAAATATATCACACGAAATTTCTAATACAAACTTAATGTAACGTAATTAGAATTTTTAAATAAATTTTTCCATGTTTTCGGACCAACGAACGATTATTTTTGATGAGATTTTCATTGTTAGACGGACAGACAAACACTTTTGTTATACTTAATCTATTTTATAAAGTAACGCGCTGAATGTACAACGCGTAGCCTGAAAAAAGAAACGCGGTAATCTTCTTTTTTTCATCTGCTTCAGTTCGTTTGATTCCATAGTGGACGCGTCCTCCTGCGTTGCTTTTATGTATGCTTATATACTATTTCCTATACTTTCCAGAATCTAACATCCAAGTGAAAGTTAAGGTGAATGGACCTATCTAAGCAATTGAAACGCCATCATATCATGAATTTTGGATGTTGATGTTTTCCCATCTTGGAAAATGATACTTGTGGAAACGGGCCATGAAGGAAGAGAAAGTTGAAGTATCTCTGCTACTAAAACTGAAGTATAGTATAAGGAAGGAAAGAAGTAATAACGGAGGATGAGTGGATATAGTGACAATAAAGGTTATTTTCCACCCTTCGTAAGCAATAGTTTTAGGCTTTACTTATTTACAAACTCGAGTCCCTCGTAGCCCATTTTCTCTGCCAGAATTGATTTTAGTCAGTCGTTCACTCCTATTTTATGCCTATCTCATGAATTTCATAAAGAATGGACTTAGCACATACAGTAATGTACAAAAAAAACTTTACCATGTAAAATGGGCTTCTCTGCTCAACCAAAAAGAGGATAACTTTCCGGTAATTGAGACATGGAGTTGGAGTTTCAATTGTTTGGTATAGGATGGTATGTGATTTTTATTATTTTCACAATTACTAGTTATGTCGCGATTCTTCTTAATTGGGACGACATGAATTCAAAAAATATAGCTGACCATTTATAGCTTATGACCCGAACATCAAATTTTCTTCGAACTTGCTGATGATAGTCTTACCAGTGTGGACATATAAGGAAATACATTTAGAAATATATGAGAGTGGGAGTGCGTGCTCTTAAAATGAAGATATGTGACAACGACAAGAACAAAACCTATAAGAGTGGAAGAAGCACCACTTCACAAAACTGTAGTAAATCAACATAAATTAGGTATTCTTTCTGTTCGCTCAATTTTACGAGTCCCATTATTTCCCTAACGAAATTGATCAGAAAACAGAAGGAGTTAGACAGGAGGGATGAATGGAGTACGCATATGCATACATTTGATGACAGTAGTATATATATAGGTACTTGTACTTATATGTTCTAGGCTTACAAAAGACAAACCAATATGAATCTGACAGCCGACACGTGTCACAGTGTCTCCAAACATAACAAATAAACGTGATAGACAAGATGGAACGAAGTAGCGGGAAAAATACCTTTCGGATGTTTGCTAAAGAGCGGTTAGTATATATATCTGGGGCAACTTGATAATGTAATAATTATTGTTAACGAAATATTTTACAAGGTTTGTATAATTTTAAATTATAAGGCGAATTGAGTTCGAATCAGATAGACTTTTACGGTAAGACAAATCCCAATTTTTGTGTATTATCTGCAGCGTGCGGACAGGCCTGTGTCGTTCAGACATTGACGATGAGATTTTTTATGCTGTACATAAAAAAGAACAGAACAAGTATTGACGTTACTTGCTAATAATTATTATGATTAAGTTGAACATGCTGCCATACATTGCGTACCCGACGATTTATACTTTGCTTGTAATTTATTGGGCGTGTATTCAACAAATGTCTGCAGCCTCATACTCAATTTCATTGCTTCAAATCAAACTAATAGAAATATGCTGGTACGTACATTGAAATATTATCTTGTAAGTGAGTTACGAATAAGGTTTTGGTCCACGAGAATTCCCTATACAGATTCTCTTTATAAGAATTTGGAGTTAGAAAATGGTAGAGCACAACGCGACGCATGCCGCTACTTAGCAATCAACGTTCCACTTCCCTCTCGGGATCCACTTTCCCTCATACTGCCAAACAAATCCGAGTTTTATGTATTTTCTCTAAAGAGGAAAATCCGGAACCATTGAACAAGTTCAATTTTATGGCAAAATGCGTAAAAAACTGTGTAACCTGAGATTGTTCTTTATGATTATTTCCCTCACGATCTGTAAAACTAGCTATATATATATACTTTCATATGCCTATGTTCTTCAACAGTTTTGTAAGACTCGAAAATTTTACCAATGAAACAGAAGTTTACGATGTTTTCAGGTATCACTTTTTTGCTGGGTATTGCAAGGTTCTAGTTCTGCGACGTATACTTTCCAACAATCCATCCAACAATATTCTTAAAGTGCATGCTTAAATAATATTAAGCATGTAAGTATAATTTCCAATAAAAAGACCCTGAGCTAAATAAAAGCTTAAATTTAAGTCAGAAAGATATTTAAACAACAAAAAAATCATAAGAAGGACATGGGAAAATGTTTTGTTGAATAGACGCCATTCTATCATAGAAATTCTATCATAGAATAGAAAAGTATCAAAAGTATAAACAAATCACGCAAAGGAAAATCTTGAATAGTTAAATTCAAGTCTTCATTTTTACTTTCCCATTTAACTAAATACTTAAGTTAATAATGTATAGCAGGAAAGGAAACGGGTATCATTATTTATACTTCAATGTGAAGGAAACAGCAAGTGAAAGGGTGCGCATCAAAAAATTATCATCATCAACCTTTCCCAAAACGTAAGCCCTGAATTAAAGAACAAAAGGACAACTCCACTCCCACATTTAAACTAGAATCTGTATACTGATAGGCTTGGTTTTTTTACAAGATCAGAGAGGCTGCATGAATGCAAATTATTTTCCCCCCAAACAGTCGTAACTTTAACATAAAAAACGAGCAAAACTTTTTGGAGCTCCTCTCAGTCCTCTCAATTGTCTTCAAAGGGAAACGTAATGATGAGAGGAAAGCGGATTTTTCGCTGTTCTAGTGTTTATTATAAGTGGAGGGAAACGGGCTAAGTATTTAAGAGGAACGCCATTATACCTAGACAGACACCGCGTGCAATACGTATTTAAACTAAAGATTTTATATATTATTATAAAGGGTGAAATACTTGTATTTATATATATTATATATACTTGCGTATATATAATACGCATCCTAGTATCCTTGTTAGTCATCCCATCGCATCACATGCTCTTTTCCACAAGGATGTAGAAGAGGTTGAATGGGTATAAAGTTCATACTTCAGCACTTGCAGCTTTGAACTTACTTACCGTCAAGATCAGAAGACAAAGCAAAAAAACGGAGTTCCATGCTACAAACACTCCAAGCAATCCGCCTAGTTTTTTCTTCTTTTATTTTAATAGCAGTTTTAAAGGAACAACAAACAGAAAAGCAGAAGTTGAATTGTGTATATTATGTAAGCTTATATCTAGCTGCTCGTTTATGTTTTTCTAAAGTTTCTGCTTGCCACCATAAAAAACGAATCTGACACGAGATGGAAGATGGAAATGAGTGAGTGAATGAGTGGAGGAGTAGATGAAAGCGTGTGGCGTGGGTGATGGTGAACTATATATAAAGTATATGCACGGGTGAATAAAAAGGCAAACGTTTTTCTCTCTGTCTCTCATCTTGGTACTTGGTACGCGCCACATTTCATGTTCTTATATATAAACTCGTCAAGAGAAGGGGAGAGAATCTATTTGCAAACTGAACATCAGTGTTACAGGCAGGCGTTCAACTCAAAACTCAACAGAACATGTAACATAACATAACATAAATATTCATTTATTTTGATGACACAACGATAACCTATGCGTGTTCTTGAACTACGCGTCCCTGTAGCTGTTTGTTTATATATACTGAGAGGGTGGGTGGGGAAACATCAACTCGCATCTCTTTACAAAGTTGTACACACAGAAGAGAAAAAATTGACATGTCCCTTGAGCGAAATACGCAGTTTCTCTCTCCTTTGTTTTAAATTAACTACGCAAAGAATTGTATTTAGACTCATTCTAGACAACAAGCTCTTCATGAAAAAAAGTGTGTAGCTTATGATGATATGACATGACTAGACTAGTGTTGATGTTGATGCTTTTGTGAGTTCCTGTTGCACTACAAATAGAAATAGAGTCAAGAACCAAAAGCTGGTTTTGAATTTTGATGGGTGACATGATATGACGAGATAGGTAAACATTGTTTATGTCATGTCTGCTTACATATCATGTCTGTCTCGTTGTATTTATTTACATCACATCAAAGCAAAATCTGAGTTGTCAGAATAAAATGAGGAGTGTAATGAGATTACCTGTGCTTCATCATGTTTCCTTTGAGTAATCATATCATGGTTAATAAAATAGGAGGTAATTAACGCAAGTATAACGGACGCAATTATTTCAAAAAGAACACATGAATATACATTGAGTTTCCTGCTCATAAAATGTTGATTTTGCGGGAGAGCAATAATTAGCAACCCTTTCTTTTACATAAAAATCGAGCTAGCAAGAAGATCATTCGTTACTGATGAATAAAGCAGCAAAGCTGTCAAGTGGACATGCTTTAGACGTTATAGAAAGGATTTATATAACGAATGTTTCATCACATTGAATAAAAACGAGTACCCAAAACAACATTTGAAGCGGAAGGAATAAACATTTTTTTAGTTAAAGAAATTACTTCCTAAAATCCAGCTTGCAAGCAATTTTTGTAAATGCCAATACTTATGCTGACACACGTATATATTGAACGTTTATCTATTCTAGCTATTTAAGATACAGGAAGGGGAAAGCTTTCCGCAAAATAATAAATATCTGCGCTTGCATAATACAACTTGAGTGGAAGATTGTGATTGTCTGTAAATAGAATCGAGGTCAGACATAAAAACCAAAAACCCTTTTCCTCGGGTTAGAAAATACCATGCCGAGAAAGTTCAGGAGCGGAGTGAGTATAAGTAGAGGAGGAATGCATGAAACCGATTTTCATCGCTTTCCATTTTTCCCTCTTTGAGATGAAAGTCAAAACAAAATCAGAAATAAAAGTGGGTAAAGCTATAAAATGGAATCAGGCTGGAATATAAAAAAGTGGGAAGAAGAAGGCAAAAAATCAAAAGAATACAATTCCCGTTTTTATGCACATATATATCTCTATATATAAAGTACCAGCGTACACGATTCGGTATATCGAAACACCTTCGGTTTCCAAGATATTTCACGTCTTTGCACAACCTTTGGGAGGGAACGAAACGCTCACATGAGAGTCTGATTTTTTGAATGAAATGCTTGGGAGAAAATAAATGAGCAAAAGGGAGTGAACAACCGAGTTCAGAAGAATCATAAAGTATTAAACTTCTTGAATGACAAAAAACTCTAGCTTTCTCTGTTTATTGAGAGAAGCAAAAAATAGTAGTGGTGGTGGTGTGTGTTCTTATGAAGACCATGAAAACGAGGAGAAAGGGTTTTCGTTTTTCCTTCATAAGTGCCATGACTTAACCTATAAAAGCACCTTTTTCGCCGTACTTGAACATTACCCACACGGATTTTAGATGGATTCCGTATTACACCATCCATCCTTACCTTATACATTTCACTACTTACGTACCTACATAAAGAAGTAAACTATGCACACAGATTTCCCATTGTCTCTCTTTTTTGGGGGGTCCTTTTCCTTATATTTTTGTCAAGCTTATGACTCAAAATAATAATAACTTGTAGTATTGGTTAGGGAAAGGTTGAAATACGGAGTAGCTACACATAAGTATATAGGTAAAGTCTGTACTATTTCACAGCTTTGAATCACACAAACTTTCCCTACAAAAAATAGTTTTCATCCTTTGTTTGAATATGGTTGGAATAGAGGATATATGGAATGTGGTATATTTAGTTATTTGGATTTTGGCTTTTGAGAAGGATAAGCTTCAAGCTAAAACCCAGGAGTTGTGTGTGGTTCTAAATCGACTGGAATATATATTCGTATGAGTAAACAGCAAAGGAAAAGATGCAGGAGGAGGAATAAAGAAGAGGAAGGAATGAGATATACGATACATAAAATCAACAAGGGATGCTGCTCATCATTACGAGCTTATATATACACACACACATCGTCGTTTCGTCGTAGGTAGAGAAGAAGGACGGAGACCTTTTATTTACTTGTGCTTGTACAGATTTTTATGACTCGAACCAGTGTAACCAAATAAAAATTTCAATTAATTAAAGGATTGCTGAGATCACAGCAAACCACGTTGGCCTCCTTTCCCGTGTGCGAGGATTGCGTTTTTATGATGAAAAAAAGAGGGACTCTCTTATTCATTGTACAAAGGCATTGTGTGTTCACTTCTCATTCCAAAAGCTCCATTTGATAAAGTCAAGACAGGAAAATTGTCATTAAAACAAGGCTTGATTGAAAATTCAAAGTCTTTTCTTCTTTCATTTTCTTGGTTTAATACAGGTTGCTTGCGTGTAAGTGGAGTGGAGTTAGCTATAGAATGAAGAAAGCCATTTTTCCTTTAGCCTCTCTCTCTCTCGTTCGATGTGATTTTCTTTTTTCATTGTCGTTTTCTATCAAAAAAGGCCATAAAATCTATGTAAGTATATAAAGAATAATGCTTTATAAACTATAAACAACAAGTAATAATACCTCTGTCTTCATTGAACTCTCGTGTTGTTAGTGCTCTATATAGCTAGAGAAATCTCATCGTAAGTCGTAAGTTCAACGAATGAATGAATGTGAATAAGATTGGTATTCGTACGAGTTGTGAAGTAGAGAGAGTATACATAGACAAGGCAGAAAGGGAAGTGATGGGATGCTCATTCCACTCTTCTACGAAGAAAGAATGAAAAAAAGATATAAGAAAAGCTACGAGAGAGCTTTTTGCTTTCGAATACAATCGTTACTTGTCCAATGTAGCTTGCTTTTGCTATAAACAGGAATCATAGATGAAAAAGAAAAGAAAGTCACTCACTCAGTATTCAGACTTATGGAAAAGTCAGAAATGAGCAAACGTAAACGTAACTACAGTGTACGACGAATTCAAACTCAAACCAAGTCAAGGAAG
Source organism: Orchesella villosa (assembly GCA_036850725.1). Taxonomy (NCBI): domain Eukaryota; kingdom Metazoa; phylum Arthropoda; class Collembola; order Entomobryomorpha; family Orchesellidae; genus Orchesella; species Orchesella villosa. Next base: position 7,258 of record JAANSM010004449.1, read on the forward strand.
AGGGAGAGAAAGAAAGGAAATAAAATGGAGATAGGATGGGATATATACTGCGCTGTGTACGTTGAATGTTGAGAGAGAATGAGAAAATGGATGGAAAAAAGGGACAAAACCGTAATCCTAGATCGAGAGTATTACTACAAACTGGAATGGATCTAATCGGATAAAAGAACTGCTTTTTATGAGCGTTTCGTCAACCTCATAAAACAGGGTGGGAGACAATCAAAGGATAGGAATATTGATTGATTATTTTCCACTCGATTGCTTACTACTACCAATCGTAACCGTCCTTCTTTTTGTACTCTCTTTTTGTACATTGGGATTTTGTTACTACTACGTTTCTACTTTTACTATAATATAATATGCATGCTTCGATAGTTATATGTCTTCTCCCTAATTCAGTTTCTTGTTCTTTATCATCATCTACCCTTTTTATTTAGTCGGAGGGACACTTGGAGTTTACTTGTTTGTCTGTCACAAGTCGCGTAGCGTTTGCTGGAGCTCTGGTTTCTTCTACATCGAATCTTTCCTATGTTTACATGAGGGAGCTGCTACTGATTGTGTTGTATTATCAGTAATATACTTCGTTTAGCTCTCTCTACCCGTCTTTCGTTGGGACATGAAATCTTACGTACTTTCTCCAGAGTGGACCCATGAGACGAACATCTTTTACGACCTGACTTTCTCGCTGGATCAGTGTATGTGTGTGTGTCGCTAATTTTCATTACTTAACGCGCTAACGACAATGTAGCTTTACTCCATTTTTACAGGCATCTAAAATGACTGGGTTGTTGACTATATATAGAGGAGGTTCATTTTTGCATGATATTTTGTATTTGTCAAACATATTAATTTGTATTTGCTCATCTGGAGCCAACAAGACGATATACGAAATCTGTTTGCATTGACTTTGCTGGTGAAATTGAGGCGTTTACATAGGATAGAGATAGAGGTCCCTTGCTAAATAAAGGCCATGGAATGGGAAAATGCATACATGTATACGTAATATACGTATATGCCGCTCCAAAACTGTCAAATTGACAAATGATCCCTTGGTAAAAATTTCCCATCCATTGCAATATGTTCATTTGAAATTTTCTTTTCTAGAGAAAGGATATAGTAAATATCCAAATATATATCCTTTTCAACGAAAGAATATATGTCTTTTCACTGAGCAAAGAAGGATCACATGATGTACCAAATACATATAATATGTACCTAGATGCAAATTATGGATGCAGATTACCGATGTTTTGAGCATGAATGAGGACACATCATGGAGCAAAATAAATGAGCTATATATGTGTGAGCCCCACAACAAATCTATTTCAACGTGAAGAAACACGATATTGAGGCAAGGGAGAAAGTCCCTCATCCACGTCGCAGTCATTAAACGCTTTATTCAAGTCGAGAGACAGTGTCTGTGTCAGTACTATATACACACAGTGTAAATCTTTGATGATGGATCTTGATGTGATAATGCGTTTCTGAATCGAAGCGACTGCTTTCCAAAAATGTTCAGCTTCTTTCTTTTTTAGGTGAAAGGTAGCTAGTGAAAGAATTTATCGCCATGTTCCTCCACAACTTCCAAACCAGTACCAAAACACATTGAGTCAAAAATAGATCTAGAAAGTGCGAGCTAAACTGCTTGCGATCACATTGCTATACGCATCAGTAGTCATGTGTGCTGTTGAAATGAGATATTGGTTCCACTCCTTGGATCCGTATTTCCACACACATGCTTTTCCATCCATGCTACATTAAAATGGCAAACAGTGGTCACAGTGTGTAACGGAAAGGAGATTATAACAGAACTTTAGTGAGAGAGAATCCACTGACAGTGAATGAATACCCCATCAGATTTATTAGGTATTCTCCATAAATGCATATTATGGTGTAATCATCTCACCTCTCGCTGTTTCATAACAAAATTATTCCCCTCACGTTTATGATTGATTCATCTAATACTTGCCATTGATGGATTGCGAAGAGCAAAAATGATGTGATAGGGATGATACTGATGATGATGTCGGTGATGATATGCCGATGATACGCTGCAATATTTTAATATAAGATGAACAAAAGTGTGTTGACGCATATTACGCGACTTTTTGTATAGAATTATAGATAGGGATGGGATGGAGTGTTATATATGCTCGCTGAGTACTTTTATTATGACAGTTCTATTACTTCCAATGTATATTTCAGCTGAGAATATACTTTCAATTATAAGAGAACAGAGCGAATTTAAAATGTAAAGGTTATTAGCGAGAACATCATCTCATCTCTTGCCTCTCTGCGTTGCTCCCTTCACATTGGGATAGAAATCATCTTTTATTGTTTGTTCAAAGAATGATGAACATCAACTCGCTTACATTTGCCTTTTCTTGGTGAAAGCACAATGGCTATATATACCTTTACGCATCACATTGGGATAGGAATCATCTTTTATTGTTTGTTCAAAGAATGATGAACATCAACTCGCTTACATTTGCCTTTTCTTGGTGAAAGCACAATGGCTATATATATACCTTTACGCATACCCCATTCTCTACATATCTCCCTACTTTTGAAACGCATTCTTGCGAAGACTGCTTCATCTTCCTGAAACTGTGAATTTGTTTCCGGAGAAGAGAGCAAACAAAAAGTTTTCAAAAAGGAAGAGAAAAGGAGAGGAAGGGACACTGGAAATGGGAGAGAAATATATAAGAAAGATAGGAAAGCAATAAATGGAACCCACAAGAAAACGAGGAGAAATTGTAGCAAATTCGAGCAAGAGGCAATCGTCAAGTAGTCAAGTTCTTGTGGCAGACGTACATTAAATAACAGTTTAGAACACTTGAATTGATGAAGGGTGCTTCCAAGGTGGATCTGAGGAATCTTGTTCAACGTTAAAGTAGTCAAGTTCTTGTGGCAGACGTACATTAAATAACAGTTTAGAACACTTGAATTGATGAAGGGTGCTTCCAAGGTGGATCTGAGGAATCTTGTTCAGCGTTACTCACAAAACATATTTTATATATATCTAAAGGCTTATAGAAAGAGGTTGCCGCAAACGCCATAACAAAACGTATTTTGTTTTGTCCAATATGCTAGTTATTTTTATCCTTTTATGTAAGTACTGAAGTACTCAAGCGTTATATATATTATCAATAGAAGGATACAATTGAACCTTTTCCTCAAAATTCCTAAGATCCCTTCTTATTTTAACAAGCCATTCATTGTATATTTGACTGTGATTCAGATTCAACAACAGGAAACCAAAGCCTCTGGAAATCAAAGGGAAAACGCCCTTTGCTGTATATATTTTAAAGCGCTTTGAAAACTCAAGACTTTATATGGTGGTCGGACAGCAAGACAGAGTTGAGAAAGGATAAAAAGCATTTGAAAAAAGGAGAAGGCTGGGCTGAGCCGCACACATTCGATACAATACGATACATAAGGAGCACAAAGATATTCAGTCACAATTTGCAGCTTTCTCTCTCTCTCTCTCTTAGATAGAGAAGCTGCATGTTCACAAAAAATTCTCAAGTGGTGATAAATCTTCAACCCCCACAAAGTAAAATGAAAACACCGGATATATGCAGCAGAATGGGAGAGGAATATATATGGGCTTCTCGAAGAAGGACACGTTTTTCTACTCTCAACCAAAACAGATACATGGACAACGTAAGAAAGCGTGCATATATATAAAATATATGTATATGCTATTCTCAATTCTCAGTGGAAAAAGCTACCAAGCACGGAAATTCAAGTAGGCACTTACCAACTACAACTCAGCTATATTTAATTAACATGAGTATTGATTTTGTTGTCCTGTTTTTGTCTCTCGTTTTGTATGGGTATATAGCCCAAGCTTCTGGAAAACTAAATTAGCACGTTGAAGTGAACGAGTAAACTAGCTTAGCACCCTGCCTTTTGATGTTCCTGTTTATTTAAATGTTGAAATTCTTTTAAAATCTGATTCTACAAAATTCAATTCTTCAGTAGCTATATGATAAATATAAGAATATATATAGTCAATTGATGTTTGAAACATTGCTAACTGACATTTTAAACATTA
>JAANSM010004450.1:0-11317 GCA_036850725.1 Orchesella villosa
AATTTTAGTTTCAATTTTATTATAATTAACTGATTAATTTCTCATATAATTCGTGCAGTTTGAAATGAGTTGTATCAAATGAAGATCAAATACTTTTAAGCTAAATTTATTTAGATTTAAAATAAATGACCTAATTTTTTCGTTCCTGAACGGTATAACTTTTACATAAAAACACTTCCAAAGGAATAAGCAAATAATGACATGAGAACACTTGTGAAAAACTGAGTTCCATTAAATTTCCTTAAAAGAGGAGAAGCCTCATTACAAAAATCCGTATCACAAATACACTTTTTTATTAAATGATCATCATCAAAATTATCATCACAGCTAACTTGATCATCCGCCTTTATAGCATCTTCTTCCGTTTGGTTGATACATGATCTAGTTATCCAAAATGCTAATGATACCCGAGGTGGTGCAATCATTCCATATTCTTTGTAACATTTATGGTGATCTGGACAAGTTACGTGGTTTTCATCAGTCCTTTTCAAGGTGGGGGTGGTGCAGTCCTTGCAGCGATAACAACGGAGTCCTTCAAGCATAATCAGAACGAATCAAAATTATCTACATTTATTTCATGTCCATCATAATGATCATGATCGTCTATCAGATTTTTTATACGTTTAGCAGCTATCTATATTCCAAGTTACCTTGAGTTATATGGAAATCCGATTCACCCATTTCAAAAGTGATCACCAACAACAGATTTATTATACTCCACTTCACATTCATTATGATAATCTTAAATGACGAGAAGAATTAAAAAGAATTCTCAACTAATAACTTTGAAATTGGCTAGAATTGTAAAATACTTAATTCAAATTAAAAACTCAAATGTTAGTGTAAACTTGATTTTAGGCGTAAAAGTTTCAATGACCAACATATATATGTGTGAGTTTTTCCATGTAAAATTGGATTGTACATAATGAAATACCTAAAAATAACATTTCAGTTGAATGTTATTGAGTGGAGAGTGGAGACAAACAAGACATGTACCCATAAATATACCGATAATTATTCAATCTTTTGACCACAGAATCCGATCATGCATACCTAAATTGATAACATATATAAGGATGCATGTATTTCCTTGTGTTAGTTTCGTGCTCTCTTTCATCTTTCGTTTTAGATTCTATATAGACACATTGAACCTGAAAAAGAAGGTCCCCAGATTTGATTTTCTTCATTTATTCTTGTCCTTTTGTATATAGTATGGTATATTATGGCTTAGAGACTTTTTATTTATTGTTTATGGGGTCTTTGACTTGAAATACAATTCACAACTTATAAAACCTACCTGTTCATAAGTATTCATATCGATATTTAATCGTATCTCGTCCCTGCTTTTCTGTTTCCTACTAAAAATATGAATACAATGAATGAAGTGGAGATAAAAGAACACAACTGATTCTTAAGAGTTGACTTTGACGTTAATGATACATTTTTTCAGCTGGAAATACGCGTACAGTTTTTTAATTTTTTTTTGTTAATAGAAATAGAAAACGAAACTATCGGAACAGATATTATAATTTTGGTTTTATCAAAAAGTCGTTGACTTTTTTATTGTAAATTGTACTCTAACAACTTTATAGTGTTCAAAGAAATAAATATGAGAGCAATAAAACGACAAACACATATATCTCATAATTACGCATTTAAAACCGATTTTTATTGGCACTTTAGCAATAGTCGTCGTTAGTTCGCAGCTTAGTTTATTTACATCATGTATAAAATGATCAAATCATACATATATTATCCCATTATATTACTTATACCTACACATTATTATCATATCATGAGCTATCAAAAAAAATCAAAAATTGTACACAAGATAACATACAAAAATGAGATAAGGATACACAAATACAAAAATGCACACCCACAATTCTTAACTTAAAAAACAATTGACTGAAAAAATTCACAGAATATCGTCATACATTTATCAGTTGCGTATACGAGCAAAAAATACGTTTACATACAAGCAAAAATTGCAAAAATACAAAAAATGAAAAAGCAACTTCTACTTTACATTACTTTCTTGTATTTAATTTTTGTCATGAGTAAAAAATCGAAATTTCACAAAATTTCACAAAAATCTGACTAAAATCCCAACCGCAATGAGATTAAAAACATGCATCGTTTTCACTAAACTACTTCCCTTTCCATAAACACTTTCCGCCGCCACAACATTCTCCAGCTTATGGCAAACTTTGTTCACCTTCTGATTATTAACTCCTGGTGAAAATTCATCACTGGAATATTTCGGGACGAGGCAGATTCTATCCGCACTTATACCTTTGAGGGGCACCTTCGTCATTCTTTCTGTATAAGAGAACGTCTCCGTCTCTACAATACTTCCGGCGACATCATCTAACAACTCTAGCTGAAATCCCAAAATATCCATTTTGGATTTGACCCTCCAACTCACATCCAAATTCTTGCCGTCGTTGCTCAACGACCTAATTTCAAGGTCATAATTTATCGGGATTTTTGGTGAGAATGGATCTTCAAGGTAATCACAAATCAACTCATTTTCCTCCATCCTTTCCACCGTCTCTACTCCTCCTTTACATTTGAAATCATGAAAATCTTGGAAATATTCTTGGGAAAGGTTTGTCAATTTGGGGCGGAGCTCTTGAAAATGTCGCTTTAAGAAAATAAGGCGACAGTCACAAGCAATAGGGTTATCTCTAAGGATAATTCTCGAGCCATTTTTTATTTTAGGGAGGAAATCTAAGTTGAATAGTTTCATTCGGTTGGCGGCTAAATTAAGGTAGTTGAAAGGGGCTTTATGGAGGGTTTCAGTGGGGAATTTTCGAAGGTAGTTTTTCTCTAAATTTAGAGATTTTAAGTTTGGTGGAGGGCCCAAAATGTTAGCGTCCATGAAGGCGAGCTCGTTAAATGAAAGATCGAGATCTTCCAAGCTCGTCATGTTTCCTAAGACTGACTTTCTAACCTCCGTGATTTTGTTTCGGCTAGAGGTCAATATGTTTCACAGTTTTTGTTCCTTTCAATATTTCTTTTGTGATAATCATCAAGTTGTTGTTGGATATGTTGACGGAATTGAGCTTGAAATTTGTCCAGCGGAGCTCAGGAAACGTGTGGGCGTGAATGGAAGAGATTTTATTGTAGGATAAGTCGAGCGTGAGAAGAGATAAGGCATCTTCAAAGACGCTATTTGTTGTGTTGTCGGTGCGCTCAATGGAGTTCCTAGAAAGGTTGAGGATCCGCATGGAGTTTAGGGGGGAGAAGGCACCGATGTTGATGTTTTTGAGGTTGTTTTGGCTCAAGTCGAGGTGAAGCAGTTGGAGCATCCCGTCAAAGGCTTTGGGTTCTATGGAACTTATCTCGTTTTGGCTTAGGAATAACTCGAAGACGATGGGAAGACGGCCGAAGGCTGCTCGAGAGAGGTTTGTTAAGCCGTTTTTGGAAAGGTCAATGTATTGAATGGTGGTTAAAGTGGAGAGAGCGTCGCGAGGGATTTCTGTGATGTTGTTGTCAGCCAAAGAGAGTTTTGAGAGGGCTCCTAAACCGTCAAAGGAACCACCTGGGAGGTTCCCACCAAGCTGGTTTCCACTTAGGTCGAGGCGCTGAAGGGAGTTCATGGTTGGCCACGCTTTAGATAAGGAGGAGATATCGTTGTTGGCTAGATTCAGGCCGTTTAAGCTTCCAGAAATCTGGAAAAAGAAAAAAAAAATATTAGCAAAAAACTGGTGTAAACAGAATATATTTTTTTATTATACTTTCTCACCTGAAAAACTTTTTTGATGTTGTTATTTGCCAAGCTCAACTCCCTTAACGAAACCATCTTGGAAAAAGCCGCATTACTCACAGATTTCAAACGATTATTATTTAAATTCAGGTCTAGAACGGTGGGAAGTGGTCCAAAAGCAGAACCAGATAGATCCGTAAGATTATTATTGCTAAAAAAGAACAAAAATCCAAAAATATAGGTTTATCACTTTGCCCCAAATTATATATATCACATTAAAAAATTAATATTGGCGTTTAATATTGACTTAACCTTACCTCATATTCAAATGCCTCAAACTAAACAAATTTGTAAAAACACCCGAATGAATTTTCGAAATATTATTCCCACTCAAATCCAGCGTATGCAGTTCATACAACTTTGGAAACGTATTCTTATTCACCTCCCTTAACGCATTGTTACTCACATTTAAAATTTTAATTCCCGCCATAAATTTCAAAGGGATATCCCCCGTTAACTCCAACTTGTTATACTCCAATCTCCACTCATTTGGATAACTATTCTCATCAAAAGCTGCCTTAGTAAAATTATCAATCTGATTATAACTCATGTCTAAAATTGTCATATTCACACAATTTTCAAATGACTGTTTTTCCACAACAGAAATCTGATTATGACTCATATTCACGACGCAATAAGCCAGCTCTTGGAAAGCCCCTTGTTTTATCCTCGTAATTTCATTTTCTGCCATAAGAACTTCTTCCGCGAACGGTAGCTTCATGAACATTTGATAATCAACTAGTTTCAGTTTATTTCTCGAAATATCAATTGTTTTTATTCTTTGGAGAGAATTGAATGCTCCACGGCCCACCTCACCGATTTGATTATCATTTAAATAAAGTCTTGTTAATAAACGCATCCCTCGAAAAGCGGCGGCGTCAAGTTTCGTCATTTTATTGTGGGTTAAATAAATCACCCGGAGAAATCCATTTCTTGCAAAAGCTCCCCTTTTAAACTCAGGAATCTCATTGTGAACTTGCGTTAAACCAAGTTAGTTTACTCAAATGAAAAAAGTAGCCAGGATCCAGTTTATCAAAGAGATTCCAAGCGACGTCTAAATACTCCAAGTTTTTGAGGTTCTGGAAAGCATCTTTTGGAATTGATTTTAATTGATTTCCATGCAAATCTAGGCGAGCTAGCTTCCCTCCTAGTGCTGAAAAAGTTGGTTTTTGGAAGGAAGAAATGTTTCCGTTAGAAATCTGAAGATTTTTTAAAGAGCCCAAGCCCCTTATCCCTTCATCCAATGAGGAAATATTGTGCTTATCCAATGTCAGCGTGACAAGATTATCCAAATTCTCAAAAGCCTCATTTGGATAAGATTTCAATCGAGTTCCAATCAACTCCAGAGTGATGAGGGAATGTCTCAAGGGGAAAAATATGTCTGGGCCAACGAAAGAAATGGGAGAATTTTCTATGCGAAGGGTTGTGATGTTCACATCGTTAAATAACTTCCCATATAACTTTTCCGTGTTGAGATTAAGAATTTCCAGAGATTGGATTGGGGTTTGGGTAGCGCGGCAGTAAGACATGGCAGCGGCGAGGGTGGCCATTGAGACCTCTTCACATTTTAGGAAAACCCCGTCATCTGAAGTAGAGAGACAGAGGCAAGGCCAGATTACGTTCCGATCAGGACATTTGTACTTGGGACCTGGTGGAATGTAACCACCCAACACAGAAACTGTTAGGCAAGTCAGTAAAACTGTTATCACAGATAAGTATCTTGGAATTGGCTCCATCTTGGAAGAAAAGTTGAAGGGAAAATCACAAGTCACAGGGGAAAAACTTCACTAAAAAACTTGAAAACTTTTAGTTGGGTAGAAACTTCATTGAAATGGCGACGGGTTAAATTTAAATCCTTCCTCAAGGATTTTAACCTGGAATAATAAAGAGAAAAGAAAATGTTATTGATGGTTTTAACTTGTTTAGATTGAAGATACAAAAGTGAAAAAGGGATTGTGAAAAAGTTCATGAGCCTAAAGATCCATTGTCTATTTCATCTCGTGTGGGATGTACATTGAAATAGAAATGATGATGATATATGGGAATGGCAGTCGGTGGTGGTGGTGGTGACGATGGCTCTAACTTTAGTTCTTTCGGATACATTGACTTTGTCAGAAAAGAAGAGAAGAAGCGATAGTAAGTGCAGAGGATGGTGTGCGCTACAACAAAAAAATATGTTGGTGGAGGTAGGTGGTAACATGAAACTCTGAAGAAGTGAAGAGCTCACATCTAAAGAATGTTTTTATGATGAAAAACACAACTGAAATATTTTACATCGCCATTGTTTTTGCATAATACATAATAACCTGTTGTTTTTTTACATCTTCACTCCTGCGGCTTAGAAAACTGAGAAGATTTGCGATACATTTTTTCGTGAGTGTGAGATATGGTTGATTAATGAATGGTTCCCTACCCTGATGGTTGTTTTTGATAGTCAAAACTCGAGCCTAATGTCAAAATCATGAAATAATGCTTTATATAGAATTTTTTACTTCGTGCATGTGTGAAATGTAAAAGAGAAAAGGAATAAAAATATGAGATCAGAAGAAAATTGTAATTGGATCGCGTTCGGGATGATATGTGATTTGCACATGTGGAGCAGGCAGCTGGTAACTTTGAGAGTTCGCTGCAGAAAAAAATTGCAAGCTTTCAAAATGTTGATATGAATTAGTCTAGTCAAGTCAAAAACAGATGAGGAAGAAAAAACGTAGACTTCAAGCTGGTGTTTTATGAATTTCTGGTTGAAGAAGAGATGCTGACGAAGTTTGAAGTTGGAGAAGTTGGAAGTGATGATAATGATAATTAAGGCTGAAAATGTAAGGTAAAATTTACTTTGTTTTTTTTTCTGTTTTGGTGGCAATTAGAGCCTTTTATGTAATATCCCTAAAAAGGATGGGAAAAGGTCACCTATACAATGCTGAATGTGCAAGCATGCAAAAACCTTTGTCGCTGATGATGCCTTCTACATTCAACGCAACTCTATTTGATAACAATGACGTTATTTTATGAGCAATATATAGTAGCTTCCTACTCTCCAAATGATCCAAGTTTTGGTCACATTTTTGTCTATTCCAACTTCCAACTTTGGTTTTGATTTATAACGCTTGGAGATTGAATTGCAGACAGACATGGCGGTCCCCTAATAACATGTTATTTGAATATGCTAATTATTAACAGTTCTAAAAAAGATGCGACACAAATCATTTTGGTATGTAGTATGGAGAATCAGACACATGCTCTAGCTTGCTCTCTATAATTCAGAATAATAATGGGTTGATCCATATATTATTTGCTTCAACTAGACCAGCAATAAACACATTTGTTACTACCCTTCTTGGTAAAATTGTAATGATTAGATTCAATTGCAAACATCCTAATTTGATTTTCCTCATTCAGGATCAGAAGAGCTTCAAAAAAAGAAGTTGAATGAGCCATTCAAATCCTCATATTTGGGATAATCGTATGCAACTGGGACTAGGGCTCTGTTCGATGTTCCAATCCCATCCAATTTCCATCAATCAATCTTCTCATAAAATCTTGTCTCTTTTTAGATTATTGTGAATGTGAATGGGAATATGGACAGGATGAAATGACAATTTCAATGGCATAAGAACAAGAGCAATAAAGACAAAAATAATGTGAAGTGATATGCCTTTCCTTTCCAACATTCCAACTCCAAATCTAATCCCACACAACCACAAGTCTGATTTTGATGCACTTAAAAATGGGACTGGTGACTGGAAAGTGCATTCATTTGACCGAGTTTGGAAATGGAAATAATGGAAAATGGACTTGACTATATTGATAACGTTAAAAAATTAGCTGCACTCTGACAGTAAGAAGTATGGGCGTTGACAGTAAGATTTTTGTGGGGTCACAAATGTGCACTAATTTGATACTGATCTATTTCTTTCATTGTGGTAGGCTGAAAGTAGGAGGCCGAAGAAATTGGAGAAGTATTCTATTCTACTCTGATTTGATCTGATCATGACGAGAATAATGATAAGATATAGCCGTGAAACGCGTGACACTTGATTGAAGTTTTATCCTGTTGAAATAGAGATAACAAAACTGCATTTATAGACGGCCGCAAATAATCCTCCTCCTCTTCTCCTGTTTACTATAATGGCTGTGTAACGGAGCATTACCCAAAAATGATAATTGCCTCAGTTATAGCCTTTCACCCATCACCCATTCATATTTTGTGCCCACATATTTTTCCCATTAAATTGTTGTTGATTCTGATTTTGATGCAGGTGCACTTTTTTTGTAGGTGAATGTCCAAAATCCCAACTGATATCCTGATTAGCTTCAAGCTTAACGAAACAAACAACTAAACTAAAATGCATTAGCGAAAAAAGAAACAAGTTCAAAAATTGCAACTTTTTTTGCAGAGTTAAGAGACTGCGAGGCAGAATTTGTATGTTGCATTGAGCATCTTGTTATGGTGAACCTACTGAAAAAACATTCTTTTATGACAAGATGAACTTTGCAACTTATTTGCAAACCTTTTCCGAAAATGGGCTTTACCAAATACGGAATGGGATCGGCTCGACATCAGATCAGGATCATCAGCCAGAAGAGAACTGACGCTTGCCAAAATACCCTTTTTGCACTTCATACTTCACCTCCAATTTGCAATATGCTCCGCTGTTGTTTGTGAATATGTTTCTGTTCAATTTTAAAATCAAAGGACAAGTTCAGTTAAGTGATAAAAACATATGAAAAGAGCTTGCGGGGGTGACATATAATATAACCAAATCGCCTCCTTTTTACTGCTTTTATGACACAACACAGGAACAAACTTGAAACTAACAAACAAACCCTAAAACCATTTACATATTTGCATAGAAAATTACGCCATAATTACGAAGGACAAGATACTCATAAAAATGTCAGTTTTACCTTAAAATCAAAGATGATTATGATGATTCACTCGTGTCTTTTCATCTTACAATGTCACACGTGTTTTTTTGGAATTCAAAGAGTAGCTAAAATATCAGAGCGCAAATCAAATCTTCAAGTTAGAATACTTGACCCATTCCCATGCCTTATTCCACCCATCTTCAGATTTTTTTGGGGGAGGTGATTACTCCAAAACTTTTGGGCACTAAAAGTTATAATGATAATGTAACCGTCACTTTAACCAAGAAAAGATATGATTTAATGAATGTAATTATTTCTTATTAAGAAATTGTATCTAATTCCTTCGCTTTTCCAACTTTTTCACTTAAAATACCACCACATCACACACCATATAAATTCAGAGTCCACTCGTCACTCGTACTCACGTCAAAAAAGGTAAGAATCTCTACCTATAAATTCACTTCCAATTTCATTTGCATTCATTCGATTTGGTCCTCTAATCTCAAACCTCAAGAACTATTTTTGTACCTGTAAACCTCCTCCTCATCTCCAAAGAAAAAAAGAGCTGAGTTACTGTGTACTGTGCACTGTTTCACTAGAAGGATATATAGCTATAGATTCATAGAACCACTAAAAGCTGACATGATTTTGAAGTTTATTTTTATCTTTATCTCATAATATTATGATACGATATATATATTTCACGTGCAACGTATGTTGAAGTATTAAAACGAAAATGAAAGCTGTATCCTGGGTTGGCAGATCGCCTTCAAGACAATTATAGCTCTTGGCTTGCTTAAGGGATAGAATAGATATTCAAATTCAACAATGCACAAAGCAGACTGCAGTACTCCTCACCTTCTCGAAGGAATCTAACGCATGACGCACTGATATAATAAGATGTGCAATGTGCACATGGCAAAGATGAAAAAATCATGAAGAAAAAAGGTTCTCACAATAAAATACAATGCAATATCCAACTCCAACTCCTCAAGACAGGCAATGGCACACAGGTATATACATGTACTAATGTACTATAGTGAATAAGCTTAGGCAAGGAGTGAGAACTGAGTATTATTATGAAGAAGAATTCCCTTTCGAAAAATCAGTTCAGTAGTCACTAGTGGAATTCATATGCTATCTAACAAGTCACATGTTAAACTATGAAGGAATTGCATATGAAAAGCTGAGCGTGAGTTGCGGCGAGAGATGCGAGAGTGAAGCCAGTACATACTAAACAGAATCCTCAGGTGGTTTCAGTTCAGTTCAGCTTACAACTTACGTAGTATATAGTTTTTTTCTATATAGATAAGGTATAAAGGTGCATGGCGTACTCTAAAGAGCATTTCTATATCCTTGACTTCTTGTTTTGCTTTCAAAAGGACACTCATATCAGTAATTTCGCTTTGCTACACACGTTTAACGTGAATAGTGAATACATATACGTTAATATTGGTGTTTATAACATATTTTCCTGCATTCCTTTTCAACAGTCTTCTCCTTCTCGCTTTTAAGTTGTAAGTGCTCTTGCTCTTGCCTTACATTTTATAAAGATTCCTGAATACTTAACGTTTATCATGTAGATGAAAAATTATAACGCTTGAAGTTCAGACTGCAGTTCATTCATACTGCTGTTCACATGTTCATGTATGAATGTTCTATGTATTTCTTCAGGATTTGGGTGGAGTCGTTTGTCAATATGAAGCTTTATTTTATTATATGAAAAAAACTAGGAACAGCTAACAGCTTTTGAGTCTGAGTCACTCGTGATAATTGATATGAATTTTATGCTTTGTTTTTATACTATTGATTTGATTACGTAGTAAGATAGACGCAGACTAGGGAAGACTACATTTTTGTCAGAATTTTGGTTTTTATTCGACTGGACAATTTTTTTTCTCTGTAATTTAATTCCAATCTGAGCTCCTACTATAATCATCATCATGATGGTGATGATGATGATGTCCGGAATCCGTAGTAGTTGTGTTACTATCATCATGATGGTGATGAATGACCATGACCCTTTAAACTTTGGCGACGGTGACGAACAATGGAAGCATGACTTTGATGGCGACCCTTTTGACCTGTTGTTGGATGAGAATGACGAGGATTATTGGGATGCTTCTTGTCGTCTTGTGGTTGCGACAGTCTTTTTTCTCTTTCATGAGATTTTCTTCTTGATTGATGATGGTCACGATGACGCCTACTTTCATCTTCTTCACTGCTACTTTCCTCCTCTGATGAACTTTCTTCATATGAGCTGCTGCCCCCGTGATTCTTACTGCTAGGGTCGATAAACCTCCCACCTGGAAACTGCCCTTGGATTTGATTAATCGTGGGATAATTTGCCATTCCAGAATACTGCATTTCAGCTCCAAAACTCCGATTTACGACGGATTGCTGTCCTCCCGCGAAAGTCATTCCGGGATTTCCATTAGGACTTAAGTAGCACGGGGGCGCGGAGCAGTTGACCATCGGTTTGAAGCCGCAGTTTAGCATAGTGAGCCAAGGGGGTTGAGGCTTTGGTTCGATGACAAAGGTCACCTCAGTTCTGCAATGGGTTTGAGGTTTGAAAGCGAAATTTACCCCGTCATCTTCATCATCCTCATCAGATTCCCCGACAGGTGGGAGGAGGTGGTTGCACAATTTTGGGAGGGGGATTCGGGGAGCTTGGAAGGC
>JAANSM010004451.1:0-11316 GCA_036850725.1 Orchesella villosa
AATATGTGTAGCACCGAATGGGATAGATCAGTGTAAATGATTTGAACATGGGATGGGCTGGATCTACTTACTTTTTCCGTAAGTGACTTGACTACTTTATCCAAACCAATTTTCTCTAGTGTAACCATCCATCCTTTCCAATAATATAGAGCGTATCTAATGCGCTACTTGGTTACATCTGTGTTGGCCATATTTCCATTATTTGCTTTCAAAAATTGTTCTACGTCGCCCCTTCTTAAACCTCATGTGCTATGATATGTACTACCGGTGTGTCACTCATTATAACTCATATAATTTAGAATGCATTTTGTATATTTTGCATTTACTTTTGTTTTTATTTCTACTCTACTTATTTCATGAAGGCTCGTTCATCATCATCACTTGCAACATACATCACTCATTTTGAAAACTTAGATGAAAGGTAAAAGAAAGTCGAAGCTGGTAGAAAATGTGTTTGCTAGAAATAAAACTACTCTTTACTTTGGCCGTCTGTCACCTTAATTTGTTACTGAAATACATACAAACTGACAATTAACATGCATAAGTACATTTCATTTGTTTCTACCTTTAACTTTAACACTTATTACCAAAAGTATAAGATCCTTTCTTCAGGTTACATTTTCTGTAATGCGTAAGCAGCCCATGCAATTAAGTTGGAAGAAGTTTGAACTAAAGTATGCTTCACCATTCGCATACATTTGACTACTTACATACCCCGTCTTAAAAAGTCAATACATTCCCGCAGGTTAGTAACTGCAAACAACATTGGAAAAGATTTTTATGTCACATCATCATCACATTAGGGTGGATTATCGTTCTCCCCCACCAACTTTGCAAATCCTGACAGAGATTTGACACTGTTGACAATGTCTCAGTTTATTACATTAATATTTTCTTTTTCAACAACCGTTTCATATCAAGTACGTCACTTCCAATGACTATGAATGATTTGTGACAAGTCGATTCATCATCTTTTTGCATTTCATACCAGACGCGCATAAACCACCAAAACATGATGATAAACTTTCGTGGTGTAAAATGTCATTCCCATCACCATGAAAAGTTGTGAAAACAATGCAGAATTTTCACCTTCTCTCTATATCCCTGTTAATAAACACGTATTTCGTACCTTAATATGTATGTCAGCCGTTAACATTTCCGTTCCGTATTTTTTTGCTCCCTCGTAATAACATCAGTTACACTTTAGTGCTATTACAATATTTATTTGGTGCTTGCTTACTACTTCAATATCGAAAGCAACTTTTTACGCGTCTAGTGTCTACAAGAGTATTGTATTCCCTTGCTCAGTTTCCCACAAGAGGTTTAACTTTAAGAATGCTACATATTTTTTCTACCTCTCTCTCTCTCTCCTTCCTCTTGGAAGGGAGTGAGACATCGTCGAACAAACTTTGGCCCCAAAGATAACTTTATTAGAAATGTATGAGAAGTTTGGTAACCAAGTGGAAAAATTCACTTATCTCCCACTTATCTTTTACTTCTTTCTCTCTCTCTCTTTCTTGTCTCGCATTCCACTGTAGCGTAAATGTTTTTTTTCTGTATAAGTGTATGTATATGTAATATGATGGTTGCCAGTTAGTATCTTTAGTCAACTCTTATTTTCTAATCCATTGCCATTACAACAAGCTCAAGAAGTGGGGTGAAATGCAGACACTGCTTTAAAAAATTCTATTTTTTTTTACTTTCTTTCATACTCTCTTACTCCAGCTTAGTCTTCCGCTACTTGTTCTTCTGCTCGTCTACTTTGTAAGTAGTTTTTTTTCTTCGTCTTGTGGTGAAATGTTGAAACATGAGTTTCATACGGTTTGGTTACCAGCCATGGAAGCATGATGAAATAGAGGCAGGGAAGCATGATGATCATGATGATGGAGATGATTGTGGTAGAAGCTGAAAGCTAGCGTGTTACTCTGCTAGTTAGTGGTGCGGATTTGAGGAAGAACAGACGAAACGTGTGTAGGTACATAAAATGGTACACATACAATTTTGGACAACTTGCAGAATGAATGGTGGATGAGCTATGTGTGAGGATTAGCAAAAGGACTTTGGCCTGGCTCTCATTCCTTAAATGCATAACTCAAAGCACATGAGTTGAAGAACATTGAGCAGATATTGAACAGTTTTTTTTGGGAGCTTTCTCTCTATAGCTGAGAAACGGATCATCATGTCAAGAAGAAGTAGGAAAGGAAGCTGTTCCCTGAAGAAAACAGTTTTTACAGAAAAATGTTGTTTGGTCACTATTCTTCCGTCATTTTCTTTTATACACCAAACCATATTCCATGTATTGAGCAAGTTGGCCAGAAAAATTTTCATGTTTGTCAGCTATTCCACTTAAACTCAAGTTAGTGTAAGATATTACACTTTGGAAATTGGGTAGTTGTCAGAAATGACCGATTAGACATACAAGAGGAAGAAACTTGTCCATCTCCTCATGTTGCGCTTCTTCATTTCGCTACTTGGATGATTAGGTGAGGAAGATATTTACAAAAGTTTCAAACTTTGTAACATTCGGATGATCTTAAAAAATGGGAAAAGAGCATCTCATCCCATCCAACTAAGGTTATGTTATGTCATCCAAAACTATTAGAAACGTGCATGCTCCTCGCCCATCCTCATTTCGACAGAATTTTTTCCAATTTTTTAAGCTTAGCAGCACAAAATCTGCAAAGTTTTGCAGTCCAGTGATGGATGAACGGATACAACTTTTTTTTCCTGCCCTGTGCTCCACATCTAGATAAAAATTCTCAGCTAAAATGAGCACACACACCAACGTTTCTTCTAGTGGAAAAGGAAATTTTATGAAACTATTTTTTCCCGTTTCCTTCTTTCCATCTATATATTAAAGCATCAGTGTAGTAGTGAGATAGGCCGAGGAAAAAAAACTCCAAGAATGTTGTCTTCAGAATCGTAATTAGTAATTCTGCCACAAGTTTTTCTAGCAATATATTTGTAAGAAGCAGCTGGAAAGTGAAGGGATGGGATGCTGGGCTCGCTGAGCAAAGTAAAATTATTTTAATAAACAAAAAGTTTAAGAGCCATAATATCCATATAATCCTCCACGTACGTGTTAATATCTGAAGTAGCAATTTAAAAAAAACAGCCTAACGCTACATCGTGATGGTGATGAGACGAGATGAGATACGATAGACAAAGAAGGAAAAGGGGAAATATGGTGTGAACAAAGTTTGTAAATTTTTATACCCTTTTCCTCCATTATATTTTATATGTATTCCATTAAACAACAATATTATGATGCTACTGAGCAAACTACAAAATAAGAAATCGTCCCAACAAAAAAATGTACTCATATAGATACGTAAGAATTTAATATTCTACACAATAGTTACAATTAGTTTTCGCTCCAGGTCGGTCAGTAGTATTGCTAAGGATTACCATTTTGTGAACAGTAATATTTACTAAAACGCAAAGTGAAAGGGTCATGTCTGGTGTGGTGTAAAACGACCAATTTCCCCATGGCCTAAAAATATATAATATCGTGTACTAACTCTCATATATGGAGCGGAGCGAGGTCAAGTCGTGCTTCCATGGAAGAAATGTAAAGAGAGAAAGAGCGAGAAAAAAGTAAGTAAAAAACTAAAGTAAAAGAAGTAATATATTAGTTGAGTAATGCCACCACTTCCATGTTCCTCTCTACTCTTTCATCGCTACTAAAACAGCACCAAGCAACTCACTCCATTCTTATTCTGGATACTTTCAACTGCAAATAATAGAGGAGAAAAAAAACTTATCCGAACGATATGCTATTCTTTATGGTATATGAGCAGACAATACAAAATTTTCAAGTTTTTTGAAGCGAGTATAAAGTGGTATGTGGTGGTGCTAGTTGGTTGGTTGGTGTGACTGAGGGTAAGTTACTTGCGAGGAGGTAAAGAGGAAGAACTAACAAGTTGCGATTCCAGTCTGTTAGGCAAGCTAAGAAGCATACATAAATTTTCTTGAGCTTTGAACTGGAAGTGAGAAAATAGGAGTAAAGCTTTTAAACTCATTCTGTCTCCCTGATATATGTAATAAATGAGAGGAGGAGAGAGAGAGAGAGAGTCAAGACATTTACAGAAAAAGACTTCACCATATTATTTAGGTACAAGCATGATATTCTGACTTTGGCTTTTGTGGCTGTTGTTGTTTGAGTATGTATATGGTTTAGCTGCCACCAATATAATGTAAGAGTAGTACTACTACCAGTAGCAGTGGCACCACGAGACCGGATGTTGCGTTCATTTCCCCATGAAGGAAAAGTAAAGAATGGAATGAGTAAAACCGGAGACGTTTGGAGTGTTGGAAATGAAGATAATTCCAAAGGAACGCTTACTACATTCCGAAAGATTTTTGGTTGGGAAAGGAAAATTGGAAATGCTGTGGGCTTTCTAATTAAAATAATTAGAGAACTCGAATGCGTAATTAGAAATTACAATGGTTAATAATCAATGATGTGTCACATGCTTACATATATAGCGCTTCGTGGTTGGTGGTGTAGAACCTTGCATATTTAATGCCAAGCCTCCTTGTTTCAAGCTTTGTGATGAGGATTTTTTAAGGCGATCTGAAATGCCCTTTCCTAAGCTTCTTGCTTCTTGAAGTTGCCCTCGTTTCTTTGAACCATTTTCCTTTCACTTCAGCTAAAATACGCCTTTATAAATGGGTTAATTTAGTTTGAAATGACATGGAGATAACAAAATTTAAATTACAATGCAAAAATAATATGCAGACAAAAATCTATTGGTTTTTCTTTGTTTAAATTAGCACATATTGTACGAAAATACCGACAAGAGCATTTTCCTTTCGTTCATGACAATCATTTTTTTAAATTCCATTCATAAATGGTAAGGTAAGGATCATACAAATCTCATTTTGATATTTGTATGCCTAAACTGATTGAAAATATATGAATTGCGTTAATTGGATTTTATACACTTTTTGTAGTTACCTAAGCACTATGCTTTATTAGGAATTACCTTAACTATAGTGTGTGTGGGTTAGTATTACTATAGAAGCATCAATTTCATAAGAAATGATTCATATTATGGATTTACAAAGACATGTAGACGAATCTTCTAAAATGAATGAGTAATACACGCTATATACGGAGAACATCACCTTCCATCACCCCTCACGCCCCTGATAACATAGAAAACCACTAAACAATCCCCACGATTCTCCTAATATTGGACAAATTATTGCATGTATTTCATGCATGTACACTTAAATGCTTAAAGCAAGTGTCATTCATCTCAAGAATTTATAATCCCTTCTAGGCACATTTTCCTCATCCCATCTTCTCAGAACGCATAATAGAGGAAATGGGGACTTCGTAGATAAAAATAGCTACCACACGATGCACATTTACCGAGACAAATGCAGATGCTCAGCTACCCCAACTTCCTCAGGTGTGTGTTATGGATGGTTATGGTTAGTAAGATGAGGCCTTTCATATGTCACAGTTCCCTTCGTGCATCATAAAGGTGAAGGTGTCTTCATTTCTCCAAAGCCTGACCCAAAAACCTAATGTGTCATTCTGTTACACCGTGTTCATACTTTTATGAAAACATCCCGTTCTTATACTTTGTGATATGTTCAGCTTCTTAAATGGGGTTTTCCATTTTCGTCATATTACACCGATTTCTACAATTTGTAGTAAACATAGATTCAAACAAGAGTTTCTAACAAAAACATCCTGATCATGTATTTGTTTAGGCGGCTTAGATTGCTAATACTTTTAGTCATTATCTTTACAATTAACAATTCTACTAGTTACTCAAGTTACAACTATTCATTTGAGGAAGCGATGGCGTGGAACGGTAAGTACAGTGTGACAATAAAAATGTAATAATAAGAGCAGTGCAAGCGAGAGGGATGTAATGGAGTTGTAAACCTGGTAATCATTTCAGATATAAGAAAGGACGAGCCACTAGAAACTTTGAGCCATTGGGAGCTAGACGAGTTGATAGAGGTCAGGTCTCACTTCACAAAACAACAAGGGCCAACTTCCTCTTCATCCATATTCAGTTTCGGTATGGAATGTCGCAACCCTCCCAACTTCCCTCCAACTATCCCAATACTCCCAGGAGAGTTTCGGAATTGGGCAGAAAATATTCACGTCTCAAACATGTGGATTGCCATCCCGAGAACATTCAAAGATATTCTCGTGCTTGCAAATTGGGCTTATCTCAACGACTTCATGTTGCGCCCTAAGGGTTTCAGTAATTCTTGGGCTCCATTAACTGTAACAAAATCCTCATCATCATGTCGGAATACTGTGCTTGTGGACACAACCCAATTCCTAATTCAAATGAAAATGCTCTCATCCAAGGGGAAATTTCGTGCGGTGCAGGTTCAAACAGGAGCATCCATGGAGTCTCTTCTCTCCTTCTTGGAGGATCATAAATGTGGTCTTTTTGCTGCTCCCGTAATGGGAGAGATAAGTATTGGCGGAGTTTTGGCTGTGAGTGGTCACGGCTCAGGACTTCCAACACTTTCTAGTTCTCGAGCGCCAGCTGGATACTCTTCTGGCTCATTGAGTAATTTGATTCTGAGTTTTAAAGCTGTTGTGTGGGATGAGCACAAGGAGTCGTATGTGATTAAAAAGTTTGCTCGGGCTGAGCGTGACTCAAGAGCGTTTTTGACACACATGGGACGTGCATTTCTTACAGAAGTTACACTACTCGTTGGACCTGCATATAAATTAAGATGTCAGAGTTTGTCGGATTTGTCCGCAGAAAAGTTGTTGGCTAGTCCAGACGATGTAAATGGAGCAAAGAGTGGACACGAGACATTTGCCAGTTTAGTAGATAAATATCATAGTGTTGATCTATCCGTGTTTCCTTACACTGACTACACTCTGTTGATGGCGTGTAGCAATCGAACTAAAAATTATAATAATACGTCAAGGGTTGTCAACACACCGTATCCTTTCTCATATCTAGAAAATGTTCCAAGATCTGTGACCGTCCTCCTTTCCCAGTTTCTTTCTGGGAGGCACTATCTTGCCCCACTTATATCAAGGCTTAATCATCAATTCAACTCGGTTGGAATTAGATACTCGAGCAATGAGGATATTTGGGGAGCTTCAAAAAATATACTGGTGCGCTACAAAAGCACCTTCACACATTCTTTCTCGAGTGGCTATGCCATTCTCACGAGTCGTGACAACTTGCAAAAAGTTGCTAGTGAAGTTTACTCTTTTTATTTGGAGCTGTTGGAAAAGTTCTCGTCGGATTGGCAATACCCACAAAATCAGCCGCTGCAGATTACTGTGACGGGATTGGATGACCCTAAGGATTTACCCCCGTTTGGTAAATTTGAGTCACCAGCACTATCCATTTTGGCACCTGTCAAAGGGAAAAAATTCAATGTGGCCTTGTGTGTCAGTGTGAATGTGTATCCTGGAACAAGATATTTTGAAAAGTTTATGAGAGAGCTGGAATCCCACTTGTTTCTCAAGTATGATGGGGATGAGGCACTTGTGAGACCAGAGTGGGCCAAGGCATGGGCTTTCACAGATTCTGGAGCTTGGGATAACCGTATCTTGATCAGAAAGATGATCCCTAAGGCATACGGTAGTGATTGGAACTGGGCTATAGAGACACTAAATCAGTATGATCCCCACCATATATTTAGCAATGACTTCATCAAATATGTTTTACACGCGAATTCCACACTCTCAGATAAACAAAATAAACTATCATCGTTGAAGTGGTGACAAAGATGTAGTGCATCGTGCATCTTTCAATAATTTTATTGTAAAATGATTTTCACAAATGTACAACTTATGGCACTTGTAAAAAGTTTTGTATATACATTGATAATTATCTCACTAATGTAAGAATTGTGAATAAAGTAAAAGATATCTTTTATTTCATGTCATATAAAACTTGTAGAGCTGCTCCTTATAGCATTTATTACATAAAATTATCTTAGAAGTGTTTGAACGAAAGCACGAAACTTATGAGAATTAAGCTTAAAACAAAAACTGAAGCTTCGATGTTGTAAACGTTAAGAGAAGTGTGAAAATTAAATTATAATACTCTGAACCAGTTGAATTTCTTAGGTCAAAATTGTCAAACACGATTCGAAGAAAGCATAGACTCCTTCTGTTCTTGTAATATTGATGGGATCGTTCTTGCAGGATTTTCATTATCTCCATTAATAGCGTTATCTAGAAAAAACATTAGTAAAATACAGCAAAATCTATAGCAAGTTTACTTAAAACTAGTCCATTTGAATGTCTTACCTCTCTCATTTCTTCTCCTAACAGCTTTCTGCAACCAAAACTTGTTTATTGCAAAGTAGAATATACCAAAAATGCCAGCAGCGATACCAAAGTAGCGGAAACTTAATCGAGTGTTAGCTACGTTGATTACATACCCACCAATGAAGGCTCCACTTCCTTTACCTAAGGAAAGAAGTTAAGATAATCACTTGTAAATCTACACTTTCTCTACCCAAGCTGTCTATAACGAACAGGTTGCTTCTATATCTGTAGTTGTGCTGTTTTTATAGGTAATATTATCTTGTTCTTTGTACCTAATCCGTAATGAAGTGATCCCATGACACCAGTCAAAGTAGCTAGCAGACCTTTTGGAGCTAAAACAGCACAATAAGTTGCAGCTGCAACCCACATAAGGTGATACGTAAACGCTTCCATTGCTTCAAAGGGGAAGCACCAGAAGGGGTTTCTGTAAAACATTGAATTCAATTATAGTAAGCTTCGGATGTCCATTGACTGTTTATGAACGTGAGAATAAGGTATCGCTTGCGCTTACGGAATATATGAGTATCCAAAAAATCTGACAAAATACACAAAAAAGGCTAAAGCGATAATATTAACTCGTCCAGCTTTGGCGACCAGCTTTTCGGCCCCATATAAAAAGGGGATTCCAGCAAGAGAACCAACAGTGAGGGTGAGTCCTAGAAGTATTACAATTTAATTGCCATCAATTTTTTGAAAAATAAATATAGAAGCCTTGATTTGTATTAGAAGCATTTGTTTACACATTATTACCAAGGAGGTATTTCGGTGCATGTAATTCGTCCAAAAATATAAACAAGTATGATTCCACAAATCCCCACAAATTTCCAAGGATGAACAAAATACACCAAAAAGGCTAAAGCGATAATATTAACTCGTCCAGCTTTGGCGACCAGCTTTTCGGCCCCATATAAAAAGGGGATTCCAGCAAGAGAACCAACAGTGAGGGTGAGTCCTAAAAGTAATAGAATTTAATTGCCATCAATTTTATGAAAAACAAATATAGAAGCTTTGATAGACCCAAGTATTTGTTTACACATTATTACCAAGGAGGTATTTCGGTGCATGCAATTCGTCCAAAAATATAAACAAGTATGATTCCACAAATCCCCACAAATTTCCAAGGATGAATATCATTCCAAGAAAAACAACAACTTCTGGATAATTCAGTAAATCAGTTGCGTTTCTTGAGGCAGAAAAAATAAACAATTAATCTAATATTTAAGAGTTTGGTACATAATTATACATAAACAAACTTGTTTAATACGCGACATACTTCCAAAACCCTTCCTCTGGCTTCTCAACAGTTAATTTCATGAAAAAATAGCCAGTTATATTCAAGAGGAGAAGTACATTTGAGAAGTAGAAAGCTGAGGAATAGTCGGTATATCCTTTAGCAGCAGAAACGCGATCAACCAAAAGTCCAGCCAAAGGTGAGATGACTGCGGTGCCTATCGTGCAAAGAATCCTTTCTTTCCCATACTCTGCTCCTTCATTGTTTCCAACAACAGCCAAAGTCGTTGCATCCAACAAGGAGAAACACGCGTTCATAAAAACGTTAGCAGATAATTCTTAGCCCAAAGTAAAGCCAAAAGGTTAAAGAGTTGTTTCCTTCAACAATCTTATCCCCAGATTCGAACGTGTAGTTGGTTTTGCATGTGATAGACTCTAAGTTTGGATATTCAGAGTTAATGCGAACTTTAAGAGAACATTTTCCATTAACTCTGCTTTCAAGATGGTTATCTAAAGCTGAGCGCTTTGCACGATGAAATTCACTATCAACATTGCTTAAGTTTCCACAAGCAAAATTTGGACTTTCATTTTCATCCTCTTCCATTTGTTCAGCAATAGTTAGACGGCATAATGATGAAATATTCAACGAATTGAGTAATGTATTTTGTGACAGTCCTCGGGATAATATGCCGGACGCATTTTCAAAGTCACAGGAGTGTACATGGATCATTTGATTTCGAAGTCGGTTATTTGCATTGAGTAAACTGATATCGAAATTATCACATAGTGCAAGAGACTCGGGACGGAGAATTGCACCGTTGACACCTCTGAATTCAATCACAGCAGGAGCGTATACTGGAATTTCTGAGTATTTTGGAACGGCAAGCAGAAGTGTATGAAATACGCCGTTAATTACAGTGGCAACTATCAAAACTCCTTTGTATTGACCCAATTGGTCAGCCATTATACCCATGATTGGCGGCCCCAAAAATGCTGTGAAGGGAAGCACTGCGTAAATGATAGCTATTTCTGACAACGATATCCCAATGTCCTTCATCTGGATTGTTAGGTAAGGTAAAATTGCTGCCATTGCTGAAAATAGTAGTTAAAAATTTACATTTAAAAACACAATTCATGAATTAAATGTACCAACGAAATAAATAGATGTAAACAAAACGGTTGCGACTATTGAATTACCCCCATAATATAAGAATAACGTTATTTTCAACGATACTGTTTCTGTATTGATATGAAAGAAACTTTTGGAGGCTTTAGTGTTTTGCTCCAAAATTCCCTGAGAACCTTTTTTTCTTTTTTCGGTTTCCATTTTAGAAATTTTGTTATTTTACGTAGAAAACTAGTACAGAATGGTTTTAATAAAGTCAGTACATGAATGCATCCGCCGATTGACAGATATATGATTCTACCAAATAATGCTTCACGCTTCATCAATGCCCTTTCCAGATGTACCTCTTATCAGTTAGGTCACTTAATCGTAAGTTCAACATCGTTTAATAAACTGCATAAGAAATGCTCCACTTTAATCGGAACGTTGACAGTCAATATATACTCCTGATAGTCCAATCTCATCAGCCTGATACCCTGATTTGATTGGTAATTCATGAGTTTGCAGTCAGAGCTAGAAAAATCAGAAACAGAATGTATATGATTTTACATCATCCTGATACTTAAACTTTCCGAGTTGACGTATTCACTCCGTGGTTTTATAAAGTGTTACCAATCGCACAGATTTTTATGATTGTCACCAACACACATAATGCAAGTGTAGAGCTTATCATTTA
>JAANSM010004452.1:0-11314 GCA_036850725.1 Orchesella villosa
GATTTGACCCAAATTTTGCAGGTGACCCAGTAATGAGCCAAATTACATGTGTGCCAAGTTTCATGACTCTAAACTGTCTCCTTGGCAATGAAAGATCGGACTTGTTGCTATGCCCTCGTAGCTTGGACAGCTCTGCTCATGCTCATTATACCATTGTTGCATTGCCCCACGCCCCACACCTACCTTTCCGTCTGTATTTTGCTTTTAAAGTGTGATTGTGATTATGTATTTGACATACACCACGGACTTCCCATTTAATTTATTTGCCCGTGTGGTACATGTTCAGATGCCTGAAAAGTATAAAGGACTGACTCCAATCGCTTCGTTTTTCGTAGTTTTAAAGCAGGAGCTACTGATTATCTTTACAAAAGCTAAGCCACTCGTAGTAATGACGCTTGTGACGTTAGGGATTACCAAGATTGATCTCATTCAATTAAAGTTTGAGAGTTGCCTTGGGGATTACGAGCTCTTCTAAACTATTTCAATTTCGATGGCAAAGCTCTCTCATTATAGCATCTATATATTTTGCTAAAAATTTTAAAGATATATAATAATAGATAATAATAGATAACAAGCTTTGGGGCAGAGTGAGATTATCGAAGAGTATTCATATTCATGATGCAATGCCGTAGATTGCTATATGGGAAACTCAAGTGGGATTGGATTTGGATGGAATACGCCAGCAAAGAGAAATGCCAGTATGCCACGGTTTACCATATTGCAATCACATTTACATATTCTGTTCATGATGGCGATGCTATTATTTTTAATTATTAATGAAGAGTAGAATATAGGAGAACTAAAATTGTCAATAGAGGTGTTTACCCGATTTGCTACTACTACAGCCCATACCCGAATGTAGGAGCAAGTGATTGCGGAGATTAGTTTGTTTCGAAAATCCCCGATGGCATACAGGACAAGTGTAGGGCCACGAGCCACTATGAACATATTGGTGGCTCTTTAGGTCTCCAGGGGTTGGAAAGGATTTTCCACACAACATACATTTATGTGGCTTCTCCTACAGTCAAATTTTAATTTTTTAAATATTTTATCCTTTAATTTAACGATACAAAATCGTACTATCAATAATTATGTAGTTTTCATGTGTATACCTTATTATGTGTCATTCTGTGGTAGTACAAATTACTTGACGCTAATTGGATAAAAAAACTCGGAATAGCCGGCAAGCCACAAATGGAATTGTTTATGTTGATTTTCTGTGTATTTTTTTCTTTTTACCTGTGAAACGTTTCCCACATATTGGACACTGATGTGGCTTTTCTCCACTGTGTATTCTCCGGTGCGTATTCAAGCTACTGCTGGTACTGAACCCTTTAGAACAAACATCGCAAATATGGGGTTTCTCTCCTGAAATTCAAAATGCTTGATTATTCAAAAAGAAATATCAACTAATTAATACACATCTACACTAAATATACGAGATGCATATGCGTTGTGTGCTCGTAAACAGTTTACCTTACCTGTATGTGTACGTAAATGTCTTTTAAGTA
This sequence comes from Orchesella villosa, assembly GCA_036850725.1. NCBI lineage: Eukaryota > Metazoa > Arthropoda > Collembola > Entomobryomorpha > Orchesellidae > Orchesella > Orchesella villosa. The sequence continues at coordinate 1,512 of JAANSM010004452.1, forward strand.
GTGATGGTCTATCAAAGGCTTTCCCACAGACTTCACAGGGTAGAAGGGATCTCTTTCTGCCCCGAGTTCTTAAAATAGGACGAATTAATGGGGAATTGCGAACAACTAATGTGGAGCTCGTAGAGCCTACGGAAAGTGGAATTGCTATTGAAGACGTAGCTGTGAAGGTATGAGGTGGCGTTACCGATCGACGACTTATTTCTCTGGGGTTCCCACTATCAAACTCCAAGGAATAGGGTTGAAATAGCTTGGAGGGCTGCTTCAGTACGTTTTTTATAGAAAATAAGGTTTCACTACCAAATGACATCTCCTTTACAGTATTTTTACAGTCATCCTCATGATTTGAATCTGGACTGTCGAATGGCGTACCCACTTTCAAAGGCGCCTTGATATCAAGATTAGGAAGCTTGGATAGGTCTAGCGGTCCTACAAAGTATAGTACAGCAAATAATAAATACATTTGTAGTAGGTAAAGCATTCTTGGTGTAGGAAAATGCTCTATATAATATGATATGGTGGTTTGGTAGCATACCGTCGGAACCAAGACTTGTATTATCTCTTGTTTGAAACTCTCTAGTATTCTCGGTTTTGCCATGATATTCGACGCTATCGGCATAATTCATCCTGTGTATGCCGTTTTCGGCCCATAAACGAGAATCACTATTTGGTTTGTTGCTGTCATTTTCATTTTGATACTGGTGAAATTCATAGGGGAGCAATGTTGTCAAATTCAACTTATGGTGCAGTTTCTCTTTTCCCCCTTGATTACGTGAAACGAGACTATTATGACAGGAAACGCCTAAGAAAGTAGATGAACTAGTACTACTTGGGATGCAAGAATAGGGCTTCTGATAGTGGGGTGGTAATGATGACACCGTCTCGCTGGTTGACGGCATAGACATCATCATCATGAGTGGAGAAGTTTGCGTGATGGAGTTCATATCGAAATATACTCTCAGCTCCGTACCTGGCACGAGCCTAGCTGTAACCTCGAATACTGGTCGACCATCAATAAAACGAGCGATTATGTTATTACTTCCATTGCTATCACCACTACCACTCGTTTTTCTATTGTCCGCTATAGTGATATAAAATATTTTAGCTGATGATAATCATAATCTGTGTCAGCAAACCAAAGGGAAGAACAATGACACAAACCTCTATTGTTGTCCCACTCAGCAACATCGTCCGAGTCTGAATTTGATAGTGGATTTATTGTATGGGGGTTGAGGCATGGGGCTTGACGGAGAAAGCGAACCCAGTTGCATAGACGGATGAAATTTCCGCACTGTTTTTGCTTCCTGACAATTCCTACTTTTGCTGGGGAGGTACCAGAAGCTGAAGAAATCAAAGGGTCGGCCGTAGGATGAATGTGTGGAGAAAGAGTGATTTTCTCGAAACCGCCGAAAATAAAACGAATCTAAAACAAGGGTGCAATTTTTTTTAATTCTAAAGAGTTGAAGAGCCGTGCAACCATTTTAGGTTGTAGATTCCGCTGCTTTCCGTTGTTTCTATGACTGCTTACCAATCTTGGTGTAATGTATACTGTTTTTTGCAAATATTTTAAGTACAACTAGATTGTGCATAGTATGGTTGGTATAGTATGGTCAAAACATATAGAAAAGATAATCGAAGAGCTCTCATTTACATCGCACCTCGGTTATCTATTTTTTGCATCTCATTAAAATGAAACCTTTTTACAAACAGAGTGGCTTAAACTTTCTTCATAAATTGCCAGAGTTACTGATCACCTATATTGAATTTGATTGGATTTAAGCCAGGTGATGCAGCGATCCTGGTGATTTCAGGAAGTACCAGCCCTTGAAAAAGGTTTCAGTTTTTTCGGGAAAGCTCTCCTATTATCTTATCTATATGTTTTGGTATGGTGAACTTTATTTACGAACATAAACAATAAACTTTTACACTTAAAATCTTTGGTTTTTTACATTAAGCATAGAGCATAGTACGAATATGAAGTTTGAAATGATAATTATATACTTTATGAAAATCGACGCATCAGTGACCATGCTCGTATCTATTTTCATTTTAATCATCTTGGTAAATATTCAACAAATCTAGTGTAAATGCGAGTGCTGTACTTTGAAAGAATCCATTACAATAATGTTATTTATTACAACAGTTTTTGTAATAAATAAATAGCTAAAGGATGGACAAAATCTCAGCTAAGCACCACTAGCTTCAAAAGGATGAATGCATTGAAATAACGAAGTTACCAAGTATATAGGTAGTAGTACCAATAATCAGAAAGCTAGTCAACATTACGCTTCATGCTACTCATCTGTATTTGTAATCCATTTTTCATTCCTCTCTCAACGTTACTTTTGCAAATAGAGCTGTCAACGATAGACATGAAGGTGTCATGCAACCATCATATTTAAATAATGATGCAACTTTTGAGATACACTATCGTTCATAAATGGGTTCATATAATAGTTTCATTATGAAAGTGTTGATCGCGTGATATCATAAAATCACGAGACCAGTACAAATGTGCATGTATCTTGATCTATCTATAAAATGAAAGACGGGAACAGGAGAAACATACCTTCATTTTGTAAAACATTATATGCCTGCTGAAGGCATAAGTAGCCTTAAAATCAGTTTTACAAATGTATTTCTAACACAAAGTTTCCGATTTGATACTATAATACCATTGTCTGTTTTGATTAATAGTAAATAGAAGTTGGCAAACGTTTCGCTGTATACATACAATAGTGACAAAGGCAAATAATTGATTCTCATCGTAATATATTATTAACTTGCAAACGTGGTACTCTTATATCATCAGGTAACGATAAGTCTTTGAAGCTGGCGTTAACAAAATCCATAAGCACTCAAGTAAATTAGAATATATTAGCAATGGCGGAAGATGGAAAGCGAAAATTAAAACAAGTCACATTACTCAGTCTCGGATGAACAGTAGTAAAACTATTATTTAAGTGAATACATGCACTTACGTCATCTTTGGCAATCACCGGAAGTTTCATCAAATGAACGATTTGCACATCCCCTTCATTCGCCGAGAAAATCGTTCCTTTTTCAACCAAACGATTTGCACAGATTCTAACTTGGGTTGTAATATATAGTTTACCCTGACTTCTTCGTTTTCTTTTCACGTACCGATTTTCACTGCTACCAATTACGGACTTGTCGCGGCCACTCCTTTGAGGTAAGTCTGACGGTTCTTCTTCGTTATCAGAGGAATCTGAGGAGAATGATACTGAATGGGAGGAAGAAGAAAGGTTTGAACTTTTATGCTGACGCTCATCAGATGAATAACTGCAGGAAGTTCTTCTATCGTTCTCTTGATCGCTTGTTTCACAATGCCCCGATGAACTTGAAGGCTTCTCATCCTCAGCCTTATCAACGAAATCGCTAGAATTATGAGAGGTTTGAAGAGTCTTAGACTTTCTCTGCAATCTTACTTCAACGGTGTTGATTTTTAGTCCTTCTGGAGTTAATACTCGTGTCTCCATTGTAGAAAAAATGCTTTCACTAGATAATAGTTAACAGGAAATCCAACTCTACGTGCATAGAGCTGTTCGACACACAATTTTAATACCGTGAATGTATATAAACGAGATAATAAATATGTTTCTTGAAATCTTTAATATTACTGCTTTTAGGGGTAATGTGATAATACAATATAGTAAAATAACTCTTATACAAACAAAACGAGAACAAAACTTTAGTTAACACAATGCAATCGGAATTCAATGAGACCTTTCATTTTCCCTTCCGTTTGAGGAAATGAAAAAATAAGTGTTAGTCTGAGCACGGAGATAAATTACGACTGAAGTGATATTTTATGGAGACCTATGGCTATAAAAATAGGAAGAGGATTGGTTTGTAAGCGATGATGTGATGATGAGTTAAGCAAACCTATGTACAATGTACAATAACATGTTCATTGTAAGATTCAAGAAGGAAAAGGTGCGCTTGACACTTACTCTGTTCACGGTTCTGTATACTTGTGCATTACATATAATGATCCATATTATGTGGTGCGGTGTGGTGGTGTTGAGTATAGGTACCAAAAAGCGCAGTGGTAAACTCAAAGGGAGTTTCAATTCCAAACCTAGAGAGTGGGTAATCTTTTACAGGTTGTTAATCCTATAATGATCTACACAATCCAAATATGCATCCGAATCTACAATGATAATACGCTTTTTGTAAGGGGAGATAGGGCTAGCCCATGTATTGAACTGATGGATATGGAACCCACAGGCAAATTCCATAATGCAATATCTACAGTATTTCTTCAATAGCTGATAGCGTAAATAAACAATCATTTGTTCACACTACGTACTTACAGCGTTTATGGAAATTCAATCATGCGTCGATTGTTGATTTTGCTTAAGTGTATTTTCCATTAATTAAAAAACTTGAGTTTAACAGAATGCTTGCCATTGCAAATTAAATTCTTCGAAATTTTCTTAATCTTCAAAGAATTATTGAAGAAAGAGTATATAAAATTACATTATATATGGATTGATTTGCACTGGTTATTTATGACAATTTGACTCAAGCCATGATTGTTAAATGTCCATAGTAATAGAAAGCTTCAAATAACTAGACAAATTTAAATTTCGAAAATTCTTCTATTTGAAAACTATTACGACATCACACCGCACCGGCGCCCAAATTCCTTTCAACAATAATTAAGGCTTCATTTCAACTAAAACCTCTCGGATTATTTCATCAGGATACTCTTGAATGATTGTTGGAACTTTGGGTTGTCAAATTTTTTAAACACTTGAATAAAGTTGGTTGTCGAGGATACGTTTTCACCTGAAGATCCGTACCATTAAAGGAACATATTTTTTGCCATAAAATCAGTCATAAATTAAAACTTCGATTCTCCAAATCAGTCTAAAGTCAGAATTTTACTTGTTATTGGATAGGTTATGTCTATTACCTGTACATGACGAATGCGTAAAAGAGGTTTTGGTTACTTATTATCTATTCTTCATTTCAGTACAGTAAAGGAGTTAGGCAGCATGGGGTAACACGAATAAAACTTAAAAGTTCCATAATTTCTACTCATTCAACACAGAACTCATTCTACTCATTCTTAAAAACAATCATTATACTTTTTACCACCCGAATTTCATGGTCAATGGTTGCGCAAATACTCATCGCTCATGTAAAGTTTTCAAATACTACATACAAATACTTTCACCTCGTCAAATAAATAAAGTATTTAAATGAATTTTTCGAACAAAGTATTTAAATAAAAATACTCCAATACTTTAGTTCGCTTTAAGCATTTAAATACCAGATACAAACATAGACGTATACATATAAATTCGTATATTTGTATGGATACAAATACACTATTTAAATACATTTTAAAATAATTAAATACAAAATTCATTTACACACTAACTCAGAACCCGTTAACACATTACCCGTTTGATGCAGAATGTACTTCCAGCATCCCCAAGTCTGCTTTGGGGTTCAGAAGATAATTCAAACCTTCTTCCTTTTAAACAACTTTCAGAACATTATGTCTTAACAGTGGGTTCAGAGACCACGATACCAAAGACTGACATCATATTCGATATTACAGATGAATGTAATCGTAGTAGAGAAAACGATCGTTTCGGGAAAGTTTCAATGAAAAAATTATTTGAGAACTATGGAACTAACAAACACTTGGAATTTGTCAGATACAAAAGTAGTTGAAATACTTTTCCCAAAATCAGTATCTAAATATTTTGTATTTAAATACTATTTTTGAAAGTACATTTTTCTATTCAAACACTTTTTTGAAAGTATAGTTAAATGGCAAATAATTGAATAAAACTTTATAATGATCCACTTCCACTTACTGATGATGATACCCTTCTAACATATAACAAAACAGTAATTAACAGGTTTTTATTTCAACCTATTTTCTTTACGTTTTCATCATTTGAATACATACATCATACATATAATAATTATAAAATGCACAAAACTGCATCTCTGTATCTCAAATTGCCAAAGTCGAAGGAAAAGTTCTTATTCACGCCTGTCAGAACGGTTTAGCTGATCCAGCAGTGTGGTGAGCAAAGGAAACAGTAGAGTAACAGTACCCCTGTCTGTCTCCCTTTCTTTACTTGTATCAACGTGTACGTATGGTTACTCAGGCTGCTGTGCTTTGTGCACATAAAATTATCAGCAGTACAGAGCCAGTATTGCTCACAGGATTGGACATTCCTACATTTCTCACGGGTGGAGTTCATTTTCCCGACCAATGGGAGCAGTGGCCGACTTGAGCTAATTAACCCGGAGGGTGTGATGCGATGATCCTTCCGGAATTCTGCCCAGTCATCATCACTCATTTATTTTTGTCCACATGCAGACAGAAAGAAAAAGGTTGATTGCAATAATAATTATTATTTATGCAACGCACGGCAAACTTCATACTTCGTAGGAATACTATCGTTAACGTGATGAGGTTGACGTGTACCTACTAATCTGGTGGATGATGAATCGTCTTTTGTGATAATGGCTTTGCATATAACTCCTGATAAAATTAGCCGCACTCCTAATCGTTTCGTAAATCCATCTGATGTAGAGCAGACTGAATGCTTATATTAATGTATTATTGTACTTGGAATTATTTCTTACAGAAATTAGTTCTTGATAAAACTGAGACAGTAGAGTATGACATTTTTGTAGATATGTGCAAACAATTGTTAATGAAAGAAAGAGGTAAAATTTATGTTAGTTGAAATAAGATTATACGGGTTGATCCGCACTGGCTATGACAATTTTAAACAAAATACTAACTGATGTTAACAGTAACAACTGTGTGTCAGGGCATGAAAGGCAAATACTAATGTATCTGATGCTTTTAAACACTTGAATAAAACATTATTATTATTACGCATTACGTTGTTGTTAACTACTTAACTTTATGAACACCAGGATTGCTTCAATTTAATGGGTGTATGAAAAACGATACTGGGACTTTTCTTCAAAACGGAAATGAAAATCTTTCGCGAATTCCGATATCTCAATTGCACCTCATTAAATCGTCGTATGGCAACCATTTTCATGCCCGATATGGGATAGGAAGTTCCATTCTCAAATTTCAACCTCCAAAGTAAGCTAACCTATTTCTATGGGATCTGCCTTGATGAAAACTAAACAAATTTTGAATTTGTCAATGAAATGGCTGTTTTTTATATTATTCGAGTCGATGGGACTGACGATATAAAGGTTAGCGATAAAATGGGAATAATGACGATGTAATTATGACGACGAAAAAACAACGGTTAATAAACAACAGTTAGTGAATGTCAGGGTTCTCTAATGTTTGCTTTGACAATTCTGTTTGTTACAGAGATATAAAGAGATTCGCTGAGTCAATTCTAAAATGTGAATTTCTGGCCTACAAATAGAGAACGTTGTTTCAATTGACGACTATATATTTTTCTATTTTCCTCCACTTTCATCATCAACATCCAATTCCTGACCCGTAATACTAGTCGAAACTGCTGCATGAAAACGAAAGGATTTGGTTTAGACATTCAGATTCGGTAATAGTTAACGAAACAACGTTCTCTATTCGAACAGTGGAAGTTCAGTGTGCCCCCTATCTCTACCATTAGCTTAGCGATTCTAGTATGTTTAATAAACTCTTTGGTTTGTTAATCAACCTGCTTACAATTTTAATTTACTAATTGACTCTCAAGGATAGCTCTTAAGGCTGATATTGATCAAAATATTTCAAGTTGAATTGAGAAACCTTATAGGAGCCATGCAACAAATAACGACGCTGCAATGCATGTAATTCATAAACCTCGAATTTGTCAAAATTGTGAAAAGCCTCCATAAACAGCTTAGTTGATATAAAATACCATTCATGACTAAAATGTGGTCCATGCATAAAACTTCACATCGCCTTCAAGTGCAATAGTGCAATTTAATCAGCATGTAATACTCATACTGAACTAATTATTGTATTTCACTTTTATTTATATAATGTATGCATTAAACATCCATATTTAGAACAAAATTTATGAGAATAGCACGGAAGAAAAATGAAAAGTAAGGATATGCAGAGATCAATATGTTCATGAAGTTGGATATGGACTGATTAGGAGTAAAAACTAAGAAATTGTGGACCTCCTATTACTACCATTAGGTATTTATTTAGCCTGGCATGGGCTGGTCGTTTGGGGGGATTTCGGGGGGTTTTGACAATTTATGAACTCACAGCAAGAAGAGTAATGTTGCAATCTGTTAAAGCGTTCACTGCTTTCCGTTGCTTCTATGACTGTCTATTAATCTTGGGTATTGATGGTAAACGAAAAATTTGCGATCCGGTCGATCACCTTCGATCTCAATTTTTTCCAGGATTTCCACATATATAGATGATGTAACAAATAATGCACGTACTTTTCTCAGTTGTTTTGTTAACAATAGTTCTTTTGTTCTTCTTGGAACAATTATTCTTTGTTCCGTAGCAGGAACATAAAAAAACTAACAATTCGAAAAATTTACGTCAAAAAATCTGTTCTGGTTCTGACAACGAGAACAATTTTAAGGGGTGAGACGGGTCAGTAACGTTGCAAATAATCTATACGTCCCCTGCCTTAAAGAAGACATTATCGCAAATAAACAGTCATTTTGTGCTGTTGTTTCTTGACTACAGAATGCTAGGAAATAATCAAGATTGATCTCATTCAATAGGTTATGTAAATATGACGTAAGAAATATGAGACTGGGACTTTTTTTCAAAACGGGGATCAAAATCTTTTGAATTGAATCTTGAAAATTTTGAAATCCTAATTGTACTTCATTAGATCGTCGTGTGGCAACCAATTCCATGCCCGTTTTGGGGAAAAGTCCCATTCCCAGATTTCATACGTCATATTTACAATACCTATTTAAAGTTTGAGAGTTGCCTTGGAAATAATCACTGCTACGTATAATTCTTTTAGTCGCTAATGTAACCATATTTGTGGGGGCTCATTAAACAAATTTGGCCCTCCAAACTTTCGGTACTGATTTTGCATTGCAAAAGAAATTATCCTTTACTCTATTTAATGTATACTCACTCTCAGATACCCACAATGTAGAAGGCGCTGTCACATTGGAAATTTTGAATTTGTACCCAATTTATGTTATAATAACGATAATATGTTTCCTGAAATACTGTATTTACCATAATTTTTTTTGCATTTTCACTATCAAATCCATAGAATGCAGCATCATTCAATAGAAAGCATTACGCATGGAAAGACGACTTCAAGACGACAATCACCCAGCATATCGAGTAAAAACTCGAAATGCTGGGTGAGAAAGACTGTGATTTCGTAAGCGTAACGTTTACTTTGAAATGAACCACAAGGAGATTTTTACAATAGATAGGACAATGGCCAGCCGTCGGGCCATCGGTCCGACTCTAAACTGCTATACATCAGGCCTTAAAACGTCTTACAAGAACCAACAGAAAATCACAAGTACATTCATGTAGATACATATAGTCAATATAGGTAAACTGTGTAGGAAGATACAGCATTACTGTAATGGATGTATAAGATATCGCACGTTATTTTTTTAAACTAGATAGCATAGATAGATAGATGGTTTTTATTGTGTTTTAGAAGTGGCCACAGCCCACACACAATATAATACATTGCTTTTGCATATTGCTTTAAATAAATAATATTTGTTAATGAATTAACATATTTTTTGCTTAGATATTTTAAATGATATATGTTAAGGATGCAGATTTTTCACTGTCCTCAATAGTCTGCATCCTTAAGTTGGTGATTTCCTTG
>JAANSM010004453.1:0-11314 GCA_036850725.1 Orchesella villosa
AAGTGTGTTCCTAACAAGTGGTGGAAGACGGCTTCGTTCTATCATCTCTCACAAAGGAAATTGAGCAAGCGAGTAAGAAATTTCTGAATTCTTAAGTCACGGGTCTCAGTTCTCCCCATGAGTAAAAAGGTAAATTTTCTTAGGAAGGTATTAGCCCCGAGATCCGCATCAGGTGGAAGTCGTAGACTGAGAGGGGAAGTACCAGAGTTTTCAGGAGACAGCATAGCCAACCCACCACCAAGAAGGAAGAGAACTCACGAGGATACTCCAGTTAAAAGTAAGACAAGTAAACGCAGCAGAAGCGAGACAGAGAAAGATTCGGTTGTATTGGATTCCGACTGGGAATTGAAGTTTCCACCGGGCAAAGAGGAAGAAGCAATTTCAGATCAAGAACCACAACCAGGCCCGTCAAGAACTCAGAGAAGAGAGCAAGCAAGAGACACATCAGAAGAATCATCTTCTTCGGAGTCCGAAGCTGAGGAGGATCCGTTTGACACAGGTTCGGAAAATTTTGAACAATCTTTATTAGAAGAAATTAAGGAAGTAGATTCTAATTTTCAGTCATTAGGGTTTGCATCACCACTTCAGAATAGGAGGAAATATAGTCAATATTTGCAGGAACAAAATATAGAACGATTAAATACCCTACGCAGACGTCATAGTTTAACAGGCATATTAAACGCATCAGGAGAAGTATCATACAGTGAGGAGGTAGAGACATTCAAATCTATTTTAGACGAGTCCAAAGAGACATTTTCTAAGTTAAGGGCAGCATATAACTCATTGGATACCAAGTTAGAAACAACTCCAGAAAAAGAAATGGCACCAGACACAATTAGAAATGTGGATGGAGAAGAAACAGAGGTAATCAATAGACCAGTAATGTCAATGGCAGATAGCCTCATGCCAAGATTCAATCAGACTTTGACTAAGGTAAATCTATCTAACTTTTTTGACGACTTACGTTTATGGGCTAGAGGAAAGAATATAAATGAAAGAGTCTTGAAAACCTTACTACCTTTGGCAATACAAAATCGGTTAGCTAGAGAATATCTTAGCATTAGAAAGTATGACTTGATAGATGACGAGATTTCGTTTGAAGAATTTTGTGCAAAGTTCTTGGATGAATGTCCAGTTGAGGCAGACGAGGATTTTGGAAGTCCTTTTAATCTGTTAAGTTTACGTCAACCTCCAAATAAGAAAGCATCACATTTTGTACAACGAATTCGGTATTTATGTGGAGCAAACTGGGATACTAGTGAGGAAGGAGATTATGTTAAACATATAGTACCCAATTTAGAAGCTGACGTTAGCAGGTATATAGTATGTAGGGGTATGCCAAGAACATATGACGGATTAATTAAAATCATTAATGAGTATGAGCTGAGCGGGGTTGTAGTAAACCGCAGCAAGCTTTGGGCTAATAATCAGGTTGATATCTTTAAGAAGGAAACAGGGAGTGATGAATCACCAACATTACTTATTAAGAGCATATTCGAAAATAACGCTCGTCAGGATCAAGATCGGTTAGTACAAGAGCAAATAAAGCAATTAACTGATAAGATGGAGAACTTACAGATTGGGGATCAACGCACGCAGCATCGAACCATGAACAGTAGGTTCAATAACCGAGGCCAATTTAATAGAAATTTTAACAACACTCCCCGTTGTTTTAATTGTAATAAAACAGGCCATATTGCTATAAACTGTTGGCAGAGAGGACGACAGGGCAATGCTCCTCCACAGAGAACTCAGTTCAATCATTCGAACAACCAAAATCGTGGGTTTAGGCGATCATTTAACAACTCGGGGATAAATAGACAGGGCAACTTTAACAACAGAAATTTTCAACTGAATAGCAATGCGCAAGCCTTTACTCCAAGAATGAATAGGTCTTTAAACGCATAAATGCGGATCACGAAGACCGCTGGTCCGCTGTAAAAGAGGAAAACCAATCTAAAAATCCCATTAGAAGTGAGCAGATAAGGTCCATTGATAATGCATCTAAGATAGATGGACCTGTGTTTATTAGTGTAAGAGTAAATGGCAAAGAGGTCTATGCCACTGTAGATAGCGGAGCAGCAGCTTCAATAATTAGTAAGGAAATAGTACCTAATTGTCAGCGAATTCCCAATTGCGTAGTTGAATTAAGTGACATTAATGGAAACGAAGTCGCAGATGATGGATTTGCAGTACTAGAATTTAGATTAGGTGATAAAGAAATAACATATCCTTTGCTTATAGCAACTGAGACTCCATGTAAAATTTTGCTGGGTTCAGACTTCCTGCAGTTTCATGATTGCATCTTAGATTATCATCAGAATTGTTTGTACTCATCAAAGTTTGGGTCGGTCAAGTTCAAGAACAAGAAAGTACGTTTCATAGAGCATGCTAAACTTCAACATGTTGTCTGTGTAAAACTCATTAAAGAAGCACAAAGAAGTTCCTGCACCAGCGATGACTCACAAGCACTTACTATAAAGTGCCTAGTCAGCAATGCAAAAAAGATCCAAGAAAACGATAGGCGAATCGTCACGATCAAGAAGTTGCATAAAAAAGATAGGCACCTAAGAACAGCAGTAGGGAAAAATATTCCTGCTCGCACACATACCATAGTACCTATACAATCTATCAACATACCAAGTACTATGGATGTAGCAGTGGAAAGGAATGAAAATCTATTTGAGCAAGTAGGCATATTAGTACCAAATATGCTGATCAGCAAAAATACGACGCACTTATATGTTACTAATCCATCTCATAGGGATATTTTTCTTCCTGCAAGTTCAATATTAGGAACTATTGAACCACATATATTACGTATAGGTATATTGAAAACATCTTGCACTGAAGTAGATGAAATGCCTACTGAAATTGACATAGCTAAGGTAAAGATNTGAAATGCCTACTGAAATTGACATAGCTAAGGTAAAGATTAATCCAGAATTATCAGAGGAAACACAAGAGAAGATTAAAAATTTGATTACTTCATATGCTGACGTATTCTCTTGGAAAGGGAAGATAGGAAAATTTGGTAGAACAAAATTTAAGATAGATACAGGAGACGCACCTCCAATTCGGAAGAGACCTTATCAGGTATCAGAGAAAGAAAGTAAACTTATAGATGAGCATGTCAAAAAGATGTTAGATTTAGGGGTGGTAGAAAGATGTGAATCAGAATGGTGTAGCCCAGTCTTTTGCATTCCTAAACGAGATTCTGAAGGTCAATACACCACGAGTAGGTTTATTGTGGATTATAGACAGCTAAATTCAATATCGAAGAAAGATTCTTACCCTATGCCATTAATAAGCACAATATTAGATTCCCTTAGGAAATCGTCGCATTTTACAACCTTGGATTTAAATTCTGGTTATTGGCAATTTCCATTAGATGAGGAAGCTAAGGATAAAGCAGCATTTGTTACCCCCACGGGTACTTTTCGCCCAACTGTATTACCGTTTGGATTACAAAATGCCCCTAGCCAATTTAATAGACTAGTTGCAACAGTCCTTAGTGGCTTACAACCTCATGTTGCATTAAGCTATATCGACGATATTATAGTACATGCTCCAACCATGGAAGAACATCTTAAGAATTTAGCAGCAGTATTTGATAGACTTCGTCATGACAATCTTACTTTGTCCCCAGCTAAGTGTCATATCATGTTTTCCGAAACAAGAGTACTCGGATTTTTAGTAAGCAAGGAAGGGATTAGACCAGATCCTGCAGATGTAGAAGCAGTACTAAAGATGAATATACCAAAAACGAGAAAACAGCTTCAGCAAGTTTTAGGAATGTTTTCTTACTTTAGGCGTTACATTAAGAATTTTGCGACTATAGCTCATCCACTCACAAACATGTTAGGAAAGGAGAAAAAACTAACATGGGGTGAGGAACAGGAAAAATCATTTGCAGAACTCAAGCAGAGATTAACGAGCGCACCAATCCTGGCTTTCTTTGATCCAGAAAGGACCTGCATACTAAAGTGCGATGGTAGCTCATTAGGGATTGGGGGTTGCTTATTACAAAAAGATAATGAGAACAAGGAAAGGGTGGTAGCATTCGTGTCTAGAAAACTGATTGGCAGCGAAGTAAACTACTCAACTTCAGAGGTTGAACTCTTAGCTGTCGTTTTTGCATTTAAGAAACTTAGGCATTACCTGTATGGTGCAACTACGCATGTAATAGTAGACCATCACGCGTTATGTTGGATACTACATGGAAAGAAACACAATCTAACACCAAAGCTAAATCGAATGGCTATTCTACTATCTGAATTCTCTATAGAGAAGATAGTTCATACAAGCGGAGTATCTCACAAGCTAGCAGACTGTTTAAGTCGTATGCCCATCAATGCCAAGGACAACCGTAGGTACGACGATGAAGATGACGGAGATATCATGCAATTGCCTATTAAACAACTCGCAATTACAGCTTTTGGTAAGCATCAGAAGAATGATGCTGACGTAAGGAAAATTATCACGAACGTACTTGAAGATCCATTAGGCAGAAATGCTAGGAAGTTCGTAATTAAAAACAAGACACTTTATTTTAATAATCAGTACCTAGACAAACTAATTCCATACGTACCAAGAGCCTTACGCCATACAGTATTATTTGCAATGCATGACGAGCCACTGGCAAGTCATTTAGGATTCTACAAAACATACCAACGATTGCGTAGTAGATTCTATTGGGAATCAATGCGAAAAGATGTTTATAGGTACGTTAAAACTTGCGATGACTGTCAAACTCGAAAATCCCCAAAACGTAAAGCTCAGGGATTTATGCAACTCCAGGATATCCCAGGAGGAGTTTTTGAAAAAATAGTCATTGATATTCAAGGGCCATTGACTCGTTCATCTTCAGGCAATGCTTACATAGTTAACTGTCTCTGTGCGACAACCAAATATATGGAAGGTAAAGCAATAAGAAATGCAGATTCGGAGACAGTAGCAGAATTTTTTGTAGAACATGTTCTCGCTCGTCATGGTACACCAAAATACATTCAGTCCGATAGGGGTACGGTTTTCGTATCAGAGATGTTTAAACAGGCTATGAAATTATTAGGGGTCACTCAACTGGTGTCCACTTATAAACATCCACAGTCACAGGGACTAGTTGAACGGTCTCATGAAATGCTAGCAACAGCACTTACTATGTATGTCGATCGAAATCAGAAATCTTGGGATAGGTACTTGCAAGCTATTATATTTGGGTATAATTCAAGTGTACACAAAGGTACCTTTTTCTCTCCACATTTCTTATTATATGGACGTGAACCCAGAATGCCACTTGAGGCAGACTCTTCGCAAACTAAATATTCTTCTTTAGCAGAAATTTTAGACAGCTTGGAAATTGCGAGAGCAATAGCTCGGGAGCGGATAATGAATAATCAACAACTTTATGCCAAGTATTTTAATAAGAATCGTAGTGCAGTAACCTTTAAAGTAGGCGATAAAGTTATGATACGGAAGGAGAAACGTCAACGTGGGAAGTCACCAAAACTTTGTCGCTATTGGTATGGACCTTACGAGGTTATTGAACGAAAATCAGAGGTTAATTTTATTGTTGAATCTCAACGTCGTGGTAAGGTTTACAAAGAAACAGTACATGCGGAGAAAATGAAGTTGTATCATCAACGAGAGGACGTTGACCAGATACAGGAAATCAACACAGATGGAGACATTGACCTAATTGAACCGGATAATGACGTTGAACCAGCGGAGGACACAGAAGAAGTGTACTTCGATGCGGTAGATGAAGAAGACGAAATTGAGCGGACTACAGAGCCCTTACGAGTGGGTCCTATAAATACAGAGGAATTCACTACAAACGAGCCCAGTAACACACGGTACCAGCTCCGAGAGAGACGGAACCGTCCGAACTACAAGGTTTAGAAACTTGTTAAAGCACAAGGTGAATAATATATTATTTATTTTTAAAGTCGAAAGAAATTTGGAAAGTTTCTGAAAAGTTTGAAAGTTTTTATTCAGTTTTCAAGATGTTGGCCAACGTTAAATTTCTTTTCTTTGTTAGTCTATGGCTATATGGAGTGCACGCCATAGTTGTGCCAGTACGGATTAGCAAGGGAGCAATAGTCAAGCAAATACGCAACCTCATCTATTACGAAGCTTCATTACCATTATTATATGAGGTTCAGATTCCTACATTCAAGAAAATCAAGAATTTTACTAGAGAAAACTGTGAAGGTTACGGTGAATGTAAATTGTACGACGACTTACAGTTGATTCTTCAACGAGCCGAAAATGCAATAAGCCATACACTCACGTTTGAGGACCTTAATTCTACGGCAACTACTCCCAAACGCTTCAAGAGGGCAATCAACCTGATTGGAGAAATGGCAGAGTATTGTTGCAATATTGCAAGTTCAGAAACAGTGAATTCGTTATTTGTGAATGAACATCACCTTGATACATTCATGGCTCAAATCAAAGCCGAGCTCACGGAAGAGCATAAGACAACCGTGAATACTCGTGAACTTTTAAATTCATATAGTAGTGAAATGGAGAACGTCATGAAAAAACTAAGTGCTACAAGTAGGGCTGATATAAGGGATCTTGCAGAAGCTGAAGGCAAGACTAGTGATAGACTCATGCAGCTAACGGCAGTTCTATTCACTACGGGGCGGATCCTTTATCAACATGCGCAAACTACAAGCTTTCTCAAAGCACAATCAGACTGTGACAATGGAAAGATTCCCTCATTTTTTATTCCACATGAGGAATTTCGAAAGGATTTACTTCAACTTGAAAAGAGGGCAATGAACGATGGATATAGTCTTCCCATACCTACATCTTTGTTAAGTAAGTACTATCATATTCCCACGACGTCCTGCAGCTTTACCAACACAAAGGTTTTAGTAAAGGTTAAAGTTCCAGTGATACGTAATTCCACTACGTGCCAACTTTACCATCTCAACATTTTACCATTCGCATATGAGGAATCCAATTGCAAACTTAACTTGGATATCGAATACGTCGCAAGCCTGTGATAATGAAATTATTCCGCTCTTCGGAAGCATGCTTGAAACCTGCAATCCAAGCAAGGGCACTCTTTGTTTTCTATCGCAATACAAGAGAATTTCATCACTCAGCAGATCCTGTGCTTCTTTACTCATCTCACATCATGCAACAGCAAGGGAGATAGCAGCAAATTGCCCATTAACCTGCACCAAGCATGATGGAAAAAGCATGTTCATTTCGCAAGTGGATGGCAATAATTTCATTATCCTTAATCCCCACAGTCCCATAAAATTGAAATGCAAAGGAAAAGCGGATGTCTTGACCCCCATTAACATTACTAATGGACATATGAATCTTCATGTAGCATGCGGATGCTCAGCCACCATTGGGAATCAAAGCATATCTCCCCATTATCCATGTTTCAGCTCATCTACCAAAAGCGTAATTCACCAGGTCATTCCCTCCTTCTTCAGCAACTTGGATGCGACCATTATAACAGAAAATACAATGGTCTCGAACCTTGAAGATATTTTGGCAAAAAATTGGACCATAAAGATTCCCCATCTTAACCTTTCTGCCCCACCAAGACTCGAAGATATTGACATACCAATGATTATGCATGTCTCAACTCATCTGTCTCTACTCACAACCTTATGGCTAATAGTCATTACTGCAGTTGACTGTTGGCTAATTTATCGCATCATTAAAATTCCTGCCTTAAGTGCTTTTACGTCACCCGCTGTGGGATTCTCAGACCAAGCACTCGTAGAAATGACATTCACTGTTGTGGAGATCTTTGTTTTATTATTAATTTTGTTTATGATGTTTATTATATACCTACTTCTACGACGTTCAGGTCTTCTTTCAGTTTCCCAACGAGACATAACAAATGAACTAGGGAAATGGTCTCGAGGTGAGATTAAATTCAAGCTTCATGATGACGCAGAAGATATCACCATGAAACATAAAATCAGGAAGCTCGCAAAGAAACGCAAGCTTTCTCACGACGAACCTTCCATCGTCCAGTTCGACGCTCCAGAACCTCCTCCACTTCGAAGACCAACAATTCAACGAGTTACACCTCGGGGTCCCTATACAGAAACACTCATATAAGTGTAATATGGATCCTGTTTTCTTCTTGCAGAACACGGTGCTTGAGTGTTTGCAAAGATTGTTAACAGTGCAACAGAAAGTCCAAGACAACGAAATCCGACTAAACTCCCTAAATTTAATTGTTCAACGACAAGAAGAAATTCTTCATAAACTTCAAACTCTCAGTGATTCAGTTCAAGCAGTTCAGATCACCCTCACAGATCTATCTCATTTTGTGGAAGAAAGGTTAGTCATCGTAGGACGTGAAACCCCAGACGACATACACGATGGCCCAAGAGAAGATACAGAAACACTCATATAAGTGTAATATGGATCCTGTTTTCTTCTTGCAGAACACGGTGCTTGAGTGTTTGCAAAGATTGTTAACAGTGCAACAGAAAGTTCAAGACAACGAAGTGCGACTAAACTCCCTAAATTTAATCATTCAACGACAAGAAGAAATTCTTCACAAACTTCAAACTCTAAGTGATTCAGTTCAAGCAGTTCAGATCACCCTCACAGATCTATCTCATTTTGTGGAAGAAAGGTTAGTCATCGTAGGACGTGAAACCCCAGACGACATACACGATGGCCCAAGAGAAGGCGCCGATTCCCCCGAACATCCTGATGCAGAGCTTCATTAACCTGCTCGAAACAACAAACAAATATGACGATCTAGTGAAACGCTTAGACTTTTTGGAAGGAAAGTTCCAAGAACTATCTACTGCAGTACAGGCTGCAGGCAAGGCATTAAAATCTTTAGCAAAAAATTTACGACAACAATCAGATGAACAGGACGCGATCACAGAGAAAATAGAAGGACTTTTAGTGCTGCTACAATCACTTCAGACGGAACTTGCAAACTACAACAACGCGATTTCATCAGACTCCTCTCCGGAGCATACAGCTTCTTCGGAATTGTAAGTACATTTTTAAACAAAAACAAACTATGAATGAACACAGTTATTGGTCGAATAGACATTATCACCGAGATACAATTTTGAGTGAGCTACGCACACGAAGAGATTTTATGATTGCATTTGCACACGTTGATGTGTCTTTCTTCGAGTTTGCAAAAGCGTATGTGTATATAACTCATAAGTTAAATTGTGCTGCGAATGTGCCATCAGTGCTTCCGCTTTGTGTGGATTGTTACATTTTGAATCGTTACTGTCCTCATTTGCGATTCCTCCCAAGGCGCTTCCGCCGACGCCGACCCCGAGCATTCGGTGTCTACCGACGTCCTCATTATAACCGGGTGGAGAGTCCAGATTCCGCTATTGGTTAAGTCACCCCAGCTATAATGGATATCCCAACCAAAAGGTATTTTTTAGCAATTATAGAAATTTTAGTTCAGGGTCTAACCACTCACATGTTAGAACTTCCGGAGAGCCCGTTATTCCATCAATTTCGGCACACCCTCAACCTTTTGGGGATCGTCCGGTTGCTACTATTAGACCCTAGGTGTTTACCATCATCTACACCTACTCCCTCCCACAACACCTTTTTACGGATACCTCATCCTCGTGAAGTACACCGGCAACAGTCCCGTGTCAGCCCTTACGACAGAAGACTACGAGCAAATAGGAATCCCTCTACTATTTACGATCCGGTTTTTGCAGCTCCTGGCCCATCTTTTACTACGTCAGTCCCACCCCCAACTTTAGCTCCTCCATCATCACCGGTATCGGCTGCATCAACTCCCACTTCATCACATATTCCCGACCTACGCCAATTATTGATCGATCGGATCTTGGGACAAGACGGCCCACCTACCTTGGAGGCGAATGAGCCGACTGTTGACCCTTTGGTCAACGAGCTGCTTAACATGAAGAAGGAGTAGCATCTTACCCTCACCACTCTTTAGGGTACGTGTACCGATTTATATACACATTTTATCATTGTTCTGGTGTTGATATTTCTGTACACGTACAGGAACTACCTTATGGTTCTACCCCGTGGAACATTTTCAACTGGATTACAGTATTTCCCACTAACCATCTACCCTTTGCTTCGTCTTCATCATCCTCCTTCAGGAGATCCATCAACCTTCTGTTAAGGTACGGGGTAACAGTTGTAACTTCAGCTTTCACACTTTATTCGTCAAATAATCTTGTGTTTCAACGTTATAATTGCTACCTCGTGTAGGGCTTACAGCTTCGACGTCCCTTCCTGTACATTTATATTCTCCTTATGATTTTTGTTTTAGTTTTAATTTACTTTCGTTTGTTTTTAATTTTAATTAGTTTTAAAAACCTATAGAGTTATCATTCCTACAGGCGCTTTTTGCCCTGTCAGCCTACCTAGCTACCTCTTTGTATTCCATGATAGAATTGGCTGCGTCTACACATATTTGTTTCACGAGCCGTTCTATTCAATGTATATATTTTATAGCTGACTCAGCTAACCTAGTTTCCTTAGGCTAACTTATCCTTTCCATTAAGCTCTGTTTTTAAGTTTGTGTAGTTAGCTCTGCGTCGTCCTCATTCTCACTTCTCTCTGTGAGTCCGTTTTCAGTTTTACGTAGGTTGTTACCTTCTCCTTTCCGACTATCCAAATTTTCTACGATGTGGGATCTTACACCAGACCAACTAGATGCTTTCCAGCGGGTCCTCCGTCGGAAATTCGATCACTACATTGATCGGATCCAGTACCCGGCTCTACGGATAGCGGGAACCAAGGGTATTTACAACGCCTTACGGCGACGTGCAGCAGTTCAGGTGTGGACAAGAAATGGTATAAATTTTTTATTTCTGTACACGTCTTTGTACTAATTTTACTTTTCTTGTTCGCCAGGCGGCATTACAACGTTTACTTAACACCCTGCGTGGACGGGTTCGTCGCCATCTTGCGAACCACTGCAAGTTCCCGGATCTTGCGACATACGACGAGTTTGGTTCCCGGATGCGGGACTTCTTCCGGGAATTCATCATTGCCTTCAGTGACATCTGCCGCCCTACTCGGGAAGAGAAAGTCTATGATCCTATTTATGGACTCTGGCAGACCATCGTGGCCCGGATGGAAGCGTTTTGTCGACGCCTTAGTGACGACGCTATTTTTCCTATGCTGGGGGAGGATTTCCCCTCGCGGTTTTCTGATGCAACTGTGTTAGAGTACATCAGAAGAGGATAGGAGTTCACTACACTACACCCTTTATTATTATTGAGTTATCTTATTTTTATTTTATATCATTAGGGGGGAGTTTGTAATATATTTAGGCTTATTAAGTTCAAGT
>JAANSM010004454.1:0-11313 GCA_036850725.1 Orchesella villosa
TGGAGATAATACATAGTGTGGCAGTATGCATGGTTACAATGGTCTCGCATGCCACAGAAATCAGCCAGCCAGGTAGAAACGTCGCTTATATATAAGATTATATGTCCTAGATAATAGGGTGTCTCCTACCGTTTCAGTTTGGTTCTGGTGAGTTAATGGCATAAAACAGATGGATTCACACTACACTCCACTCCTCTCGTCATTTATTACGCTAGGACATAATGTGTAATGGACAACTGTTTTATATTCAGAGTGCTTCAATATTTTGAAAGAAAGGCAAAAACGCTTTCATCCAATACTATCCAGCTTCGTATTCCCATATTCACCTATTATTCTATCTCAATGAAAGTACTATGTAACATAAGGTAATGGAATGGGGGTACACTGGCACTATTTTCAGATTCTTGTGTGATCCACACTGCCTATTGCACCATTAAGACCTCCATTGATTCGTGTTTTATGTTCGTAGCGTGCAAAAACATGTTAGCCTTATTATTTGGTAGCTTAAACTCATGGAACCTATATATATATATATTGTCTATTCTATATACTTTTATGTATCTAGTCTATCAGGTGACGTTTAATGCGAGTATAATATTCTCATAACTTTCTTTTCAATTTTAATACGATGAAACGACGCTTTAACGCATGAAAAAAGCCAGTCAGCTCTTGGATTTTTAAGTACAAGTGCACGCGTCATTCTTCCGTACAAAATCTCCCAAAGCATATGAGAAACCAGTCCAGCATAGCTATTTTTTTAGTATTGTTCACTTGAGGATTTCAAAAAAAAAGAGTCCAGCTCTAGAATTTCACTTTTCCTAAAGTGCATAGCAAAATGGAGACTTGATATATTTACATGCTTGAGTACCCACTGGCCCTCAATGCGCATTGCTTTCCTTCAACCAACTATAAAAAGTGTTACTTCATTGGCTACATTTTTTTCTCTCGCTTTTTCTTTATTCTCTCTTTCTTCACTCCATTATTTTCAAGATGCTATAAAAAATTTAAGCATGTGAGAAGTAACCTGGAACGGATTAAAGTTTCCCTTGAGCACACAGAAATGATAATTGAATGAGAGGGGAATGTGTGATGTTCTTTTTTTCTCAATACCACCTTATTTCCCACTTCATCGCTCTACTGGATTTCAAAACTACGTAGGTTCTGCTAAATTCACTGTTGTCGTAATTCTATACGATTCTTCATACACACAGAAGGGGTGGACAAGCAAAATAAAAAAATGTATTTTTGCAGTGCCTCGTTGTAATATAGTATGGTAAAATGCTGTTGCTCACAACGCCAGCTTTAACACATAATCTTCCAAGTGCCAACACATTTAGAACATAGCCTTATGAGACACTAACAGTTCTCAATGAACTCATAGACATATAGAACGATATGGTGCATATATTACTATATTACGTGTTAAGGACACTTATCAGATGGATGAATCGAAAGATATTTAGCATATATGCAGTTAGTCTAATGTAATGAATTTTTATGATGAGTTTGTAAACATTTAACCACCATTCAATCGAGGTATTAACAATAATACAAAGGTTTTTTTGTCAGAAAAAAATGAGAAAATAAAGAAGGCATATAATATAGAAACACAAAAATGGCTATATTTAGGAGCGCAAACAAAATAAATTGCTGGGAGATGCACTGCCGATATCAACTTCTACAAAAAAAGGAAAATTGAGTGTTCTTTTGGGAAAGCAGCAACTCCGTAAATTATAGCGTACCATTGCAGTTTTTTGTTACACAACTGCAAAAACTAATCCCCTCAGTCATGCACGATGCAATGTCTTACATGTGTCTTATATGTCTTATAAATTTTGGTGAGTGCTGTACATTGTACATTAAGACAAGTTGGTAAAAGAAGTGATATTGGAACAGGGAAAGAGGAACAGGTGGGTGTTTGCTCAATGTACTTACACACTTAATATATAAGCACCAAAAGAAAAGGTGTATACCTACTGCCTACACTATAGACTAAGAGTTGGAAAGTAGAGTTGCCAAAAACACAATGTTTCCTCCTTCTCTCTTCTCCCCAAAAAAACTTTCTTGGATTACAAAGTTCCTTACATATGTGTGAAAATCGGATTACACACATATAGTATAGTGACTAGACGAAAGCTGAGCTTATAGTAGTGCTATATTGTGTAGAATTGTGGATTGAAGAAAATTGATAATATATCGCATTCGCAGTCTCTGGGTGAAGTGAAGCTTGGATACGTACAATTTATATAGGTACTTATCAATCCTTCGTATATATATCCCTTTCAGGAGGAGGATGGCAGCAGGTGTAAATTTCTAGGTGGGAAAACTCGTTGTGACAAGTAAGGTTAAAGTCTGAACAAAACTCAATTACGTATGAGAAACTTTAACTACTAATAAGACACAGAAGGGATAGTTTCATATTATGATGATCAAATTTACCAATTATATATACCCCCTTTTATTTTATATCTACTAACCTAACTAAAAGAATAAGTGTAAGAATTCTATGTAATATATATATATGTACGATTTTAGGTAGCTTTGACTGCTACTGAGCTGAGATTCATTCAGGCATGCCATAACAAATCTAGTGGAATACAGTGCCTTTTTGCTTGAGTTATTAATGAGAATAACTATATGCTTCAGTAGTTGAGCAGAAGCCCAGCATGAGCTTATTTGTAACAATTTAGAAGCCTACAAATCGTATACTTTATACATTTTACCTTCTTCCTACCAGTGGATAATACCAACTAGATTATACAAGATGCAGTTTTTGTTTTCATCTGGCTCTTCTTGCTCAACCAACCAATTCTCCTCTCATTTGCTTATCATATGAACATTCCTCATGTAACTAATCTGCTAACAACTACATTACTACTCCTATTTTCCATTCATTATATTGATTTAGTGCACCTAAGAGTGTAGCTCTGCCGTGCGTTGTACAGATTTCGGAAGCAAACTTTAAATTGGAGAAGTGAGGAAGCATGAAAAGAAGAGATTGGTTCAGTTGATTTTCGACATATAAGTATACACCCATGTCTGTATACTTATCCATCAGGTCGATTCTCTTTTTGTATTCTGCCATTTACATTTGTATTTATGTAGATGTACTCTTCTCCAAACAATAAATTCTTTGTCTCGCTTTTAAAGTACATGATAAATATACTCAAACAACGTGAATATATTTGATTTTAACATGGCACATTCAATCTACTTTTGTGCGTTGCTTCAGTATCCGTGATAGATACTAACTCAGATTCGCGAAAACATCACATCATTACATAATAGCATAGACTTCCGTATTTGATTTGAATACACGTACCACTCTGGATCGGTCTCATTCATCTTGGTGCCAGGTTTGTACATAACCTTGAGGAGGATTTTCTTCGGATGGTAGGATGATGGTTACAGTTTTAGTTACCACCAGAAGCACTCAACAGAAGGTAGACATTGAAGATATTAAAATTTAAGTTTTTTGTATAGAGAAAGTCTAAAACTTCCAGTCGCACCCTTCTTCTCAAGTTATCCCATCACAGTTCCCATTCATCGTAATCTAGTTGGTTGGGTGCATTTCATTTTATATTTTATTTACGGTTTGCGGGTTGCGAGCCTTCGTTGTAAACTGCGTGTCACTAGTCGCTATCATTGTAAACAACATCTTCTATTGTTTAAATATGTGGCTAAATATTTTACTGTTTCTGGGAACCATTTTGCGTCGTATAATCTCTTTATGTATATTTTAGGGTACATTTTTCTATCTATTCATCCTCACAAGGTTAACAAAAATAAAAATAGCATTGCATTGTAAAAATGCAAAAGTCTATTCTTTACTTAATTCATTACTTAAAAGCTTCTTTTGTAAGGCAAAATATAGCCAGTCAAGTCTTTGTAAAAAAAGCTATTAAGGAGTAAACAGTTATGCATATAAATAACATAGAACTAGCGCATACAATTCAGACTTTCGGATTCAAGCTAATGACATGATTCAAATTTTTCATGTCATCGCATCGAAAGGCAATACAAGAGAACTTGTAGAATACATACCAACAATATATACACTGACTGCTACTGAATGCCTCCTCATAGTCCTCATACCAAAAAGATAGCAATGTCGTTAATCATTTCCAAAAGACACTTTCATTCCATTTAACCGTCAATAAAATTGTATAATGTGTTATACGTATGGATGTATGTTTGATTCGACTTCTTTTGATATGTCAAAAACAACGTCTACACTGTCGTGTTTTGGTGAATCATGCATCAGATGCATAAAGAAATATACTAGACTACATTTAAACTCACGTTGTGGCATTCCTAGTAAAAAAAAACGTCCGTGTGATTCTTCCGTTTTTTTTTTCATTTTTGCCAACATTTTCCTAACAACTCGATTGTGTGGACCTATATAGAAGAGCTTTAATTTCGATTTCTCGGTTTTACCTTTCACCAAACGTTTACACATCACGATCAAAGAGAAAACATCAAACAACATATAATATGTGTGTATCAATGAAGCAAGCGAGTATTTTCTTTCTTTCTACGGATAAAAGTTAGTTTAACGTTACAGGCAACAGGAGTCAACTCTGTTTTCTTGCTCCGTCTTTGACCCATCAGGCTCTCCCTTTCCTTTTCCCTATTTCTACTGTTAGTCAAAGAACACGTCAATTTAGCAATGATTCTGTTTGAAACAAGTCAAAAAAATAAATCCAACATATGTTTGCTTCTCTTATGAACTAATACTACAATTCCTATGCGTACAACTTGAGAAGAATGAGTGAAAAAAATACAAATCGATTCGTCAACCACAAAAAAACACCAAACACCACTACATTATGTAGAACTTCAATGTTGTTGATGATGATGATGACGATGATGGTGTGTCTTTAATTGGAGTGTTGAAGCTATCATTTCCTACATAACTTGTGGGTTTCAACGCTACTGATATTACTCAACGGGAACTAGACCCGGATATGATATTTTTCTTGTTGGAGCTAGCTTCGGGTGATTTTTTCTCTGTTAATTATACTTCACGCCTGCTTTTTCTTACTTTCTCCCCCTCTTTTTCTCCACTTTTCTCCTTTTATTCTTGTCAATGCTGAGAAGAAAGGAATGTAATCAACGACTATTACAGATGTGTGTACAAGTACGGCCACGCAACCCCTCTTTCAACCATAATATATTAAACGTGAGTGCAATAATACGCTATAAAAATTCTTGTAATGTTGCATCATCATTCTTTCAGCGTTATGCATGAAATGCTTATAATACCTAAAACGCTAATGTGCATTGACGTGACGGTATTCTCTATTAGAAGGAGGAAGATTACCTAATAATGTATGTTTAAACTCTCATTTTGTCGTAATTATAAAAAACTCATCGGTTTTGTTGAGACTTGAGACTCTTTCCAAACATGATTGAGTTATATGAAACCTGCCTTAATTTCTTCATCGCTATCTCCAAAAGTGTCTCATTTTAGCCTACCGTTTTTTGTAGCATAAACATTTTCTTTGCATGTACACATATATACCCGTTTATTTGCTTATGAGCTACATGATGATAGCTAGTGACAAGGAATGTGAAGCAGCAACAAGATAATTTTAGTTTAAACGTCTGCCTCAAGTCAAATTCAGTCACCACACTTCTAATTCTTAGACCACACAGGTGATGACTATCTATAGGAGACCGAGAAGTGTACAAAGTATTGGGAGAGGAAGGAAAAGGGAAAAGGTTGATTTGTTTGTTTTGATTTCTCCTATTCGTACTACGTACAAGGAAAAAGATTCTCTTTTGAAGTAGGTTTCACAACTGCAAGTTGAGTTTCTTCAGCCAAAACTCATTCTTCGCACTTCCCTCATTCTATATATGCTCACCCACTACTTTTTTCCTGACTTCCCATCATCATGAAACTATAAACTTCTTTTTCGGGAATGTTGTCTATATAGTTAAGCACTAATAGTGGTAATAACCGTTCCTACTTATATGCATTCGGGTTACTTGTGTGACGGCGAAGATTATGCGAATGACGGCAGCAAGAGGAGGAAACAGCAGCAGACAGATGTACATAAAACAAGTGTATACACACTTTCCTACTTTTATGGCGGATCGTCTCAATCTTAGCGCTATATATTGAGTATGTACATAGGTACAGGAAGTGTAGTCAATGCTCTATATATCATTTGCATTTTACTATTTCTTATGATAGGAAACATACGATGCAAAAAAATCCCAGAAAAGCAGTTCAGTTCAACGAATTTTTACCCCCCACTCTTATACGCTATGAATGATGTTGATCTACGTACTTGTTTTATTTCACATCATGCACCGTTATACTTAAGATCCTTTGAAGAAGCCATCGGTTCTTGAAGTTATTTCCATGTTTCTGAATAATGAATAATAATTTATGTTCTCATTTTACAACTATTTCATTGAGGCACTGTCTGTTGATCCAAATTACGTGGGGATTTGTAGCTTTCTTCGAATTTCAAATTTCATTGCAATTTTTTTTGCGGTCGGGTCGTGTTTGATGGAGATGGAAAGCATAAGAACTGTTTTCCATAAAACTAATCATATATTATGTCTTTGCATGAATCTCTCAACAGCATTATTTATTTCGTCAATGGTTTGGTGAGCCTGCAGGTCTAAATTTTGATGCGATTGTCAACCACACCTATTGTGTTTCCATGATTTACAATACGAATGGAAGGGGAAGAGTAAGACCTATATAGCAAGTTTATCTTGCATTTCTTATTTAATTTTCCCAAACGTTTTCCTTCTGTTGACTTCATAAAAACATCAAACAAACAACTTTAAGCTGTTTCACGGTTCCCCAGTTGCATCCGGAAGAAAAACATGAACAAATAAAAAGAGAGAGAATTTCAAGAGTGGTGTTATGTGCGAATCTCCAAAGCGTCTCTCGTAGTTGAGAGTAGTGTAGCGTTTCTTATTCTCTTGATCTCGTTTTTCTTTTCCAAAATGTTGCTCACTTCTTGTGACTGAGCTGAATACACAAACGAGTCACAGTTTGTTGCTTCGCTTCTCCAAATTGTGTTGGAAAAATTTCCTTTAGCAAATTACATTTTACACAAGTTTTAAAGCACTTATGTGAATTTTAACTGAGACACACACAACCATATATGTACTTTATTATGTCTATTGCAACGCAACATTCACAATTCAACTTATAATGTAGTCTTTTTTTCATACCCACATAATAATATCATCCATGAAAAGACAGATTAATTATATCAGTGGTAATTTGAGTACGCACACTTTGTTAAACAACGCATTATTCCAAGATAAATAGTCGTTTTATAGTTTTTATGCTGACGTAATAACAGGAGCACAAAATGTTTCTTTTAATTTGAGATAATAATTTCATCACTTGAAAAACAATCTCACACATTAACAACTAGAGTCAGCATGTCGCATATTATAATGCCCCCATAAAGATATCGCCAAATTACTCTTTATTCGTCGACGAACGTGAATGTAATGAGTGTAAAATGACTCAATGTCTTGTAATAAAACAATGCCTCGTGAATTCCATCATATTACCTTGTAATACTTGTGACGAAGAATTATGTTGGTAAATTTGATGTACTGAAATTGGAATTCAGTTTAAGCTATATATAAGCAGTCTGGTTTGTTCGTTACTAAATAAATTTTGTGACAAGTCACTGTTAACACACGGATTTTTTTATTGTTGAGAATGAGTCACAGTCTTGGTGTTTATCATAATGGAAAACACGTAAAAGAGTTCGTGAGAACAAAGTATTGGCTACTATAGGTGCACTATATATATTATGATAGTTGTCGAAAAAACGAAGACAGGAGAAGGAAAACCGGAGTGGTTTTGACAGAGGCACAGTTGGGCTCACAACTGAAAGAAATCCGCCGTTGGAGTAGAATAAGGTTGTTGTAGTAGTGGGAAAATTTCTTCTCTGGAGTTAGCAGTATTATTCCATACTCACATGGCAGTGGTCTGGCCGACGTAGTCGCGAATCGTGAAACAAGGCAAAGAGAAGAAACGCATGAAAATCATGGTGGTATAAAGATATATGCTCTTATGTACAATAGCAATAGCAAACAGCCAACCTGGATGGACGCGTTTAGAAAGGACTCTCTATCTGAAAGTGGAATTGGGGTAGAGTAGCCATGTAAGAATATGAAATAATGGAACTTCGTGTATTTTGCAAGGCTATTTGTACATGTATAACTTAAGTAGGATATAAAACATGAATGCATTTCAAGTAATGTAAAAGGGTATAATATATACGTATGCTGAGGTATTTTATATTTTGCAATATTATTGAAATACTCGGTATAACTCTTCTTGGAAGTGCATGTGTATTAAAGTGACTTTAGATAGATGTTATATACGTTTTTCTAGCTATGCGTTTAATAGCAGCAACAGACTTCTTGAACTCGCAAGAGAGCTCGAGTAGAGTGAAGAGCCACAACACAAAGCAGCTGCATTGCTTGACATCTTATCCAGTGTGTCTCTCTCCTTTGACTAACTAGAAAGCTTTTGTGGGCTAACCCTTCAGGAGCCTCGTAGATATGCCATTGACTAATACGAATTTTTTTATTTTTTTTTCTGCATTATTATGGAGAGCTGTTGTGTTCAGCCTGATTTGCCTGCGAAGTTTGTTGTGGCAGATTAACAAAAAATGTAACAAATGACAAAGAAAAAAATATTACGTATGAGAATCATAAAAAGAACTGTCACATGCTTTGCCATTTTTACCTTTATAAATTCCTCGACCCAAATTGAAGGAATATGGTTATACCATTTACCTAAGTGTAGATTTATGATAACCTTCTTTTGTCATGTAATAATTCAAAATTAAATTTTCATAACCATTTAATATTTTTAGCTTTGTTGTTATTTTGAAACCATAAAATATGCATGTTTATGAATGTCTGACTCTGGCATGCTGTACAAAGGGACAAATACTTTGGAACCTTATGGAGTTTAAATATTCCGTTAAATGAGAAACTTCTCAAAAATATTAATTTTGTCTGGCGATTTGACATCCTGGGAAAATTTGTGGGGTTTGAAAACATAAATCACCTTTACGTTATGAATATTTACTTAGATTATTGATTTAAATGTAGTTTAAGTCTTCCTAAGTAATTCAATTACCAATATATCACCTTCTCTGCCTCATCAAATACAAAATTAAATATCACCCATTACTTGCCAAAAATGCAAACTATCAGGGTTGGGAAAATGCAGTCAATAAAGTTCAGAAATGTCCATCCAACTAATCAAAACTAATGTTGTACACAACCCTGTAGCATCTAAAAGTGTTTAACTATACATGAATTTCTTTTCTGTCATTATCTACTGTTTCTATGCTTCAAACAAGAATGATTCATTTCAATCATATTTGAGTAGTTTCACAAGCACAATACGTATCAATTTGCCTCACTGCCCAGCCCTATTCATCGTTAATTCAGACTACCTCTATCATGCCAAATTATATATATGTGTCGTAAAATGTTCAAAAAATACTTTTGGTGAGAATGTCAAAAGCTTGCTAGGTTCGGTAACATTTCGACTATGCATCTGTCCATGAATGCGCTTTTGAACTCATTTTTAATTCAAGTAGGTAGTAGGTTCCATGGCTCATGGCTGAATATATGACATAGCCTTTATCGTATGAATTTAGTGTTACTGCGTATTACATTGTAAAGGGTGTTACAATATAGGCATGTGATTATTCTGTCATTGTGGCTCATAATGTACCATGAAAAACTGATATGAGTGGTAGCAATAACCACTGGAAGCGAAAAATTCAGTGTATGACCAAAACCAACCATTTATGACTTTCCATATACGACTCACCGACTCACCACAACAAAACACTTCACCGTTACTGTTACTGCTTCTCGCATTTGTGTGTAGTGTGTGTATAACATGACATTCAGCCGTATATAACAAACATATATTATGTGTCCATATGTCATATATACATATACTCTCACTCTCACCGTAAAATTCATAAAACTACTCCGCCAATCGAAAACTACGCTTCTGGAAGACCCGAAATTGACAGAAATGTGTACTTCTGTCCTGATATCATATTTTAATGGCCACCTATTTTTTTAGACGGCTGTATGTATTTAATTTTTTGTCGTTGCTTTCTCCACGCTTGAAGGCATTTAAAAAGCTACTTTTCCTTCCATAATTTTCATTCCGTGCTTCAATGCAGACATGAGATAATTTTATGTTCGCTGACGCTGATCCAGTCTGCCACTAATGCCTTCGCTTTTAGTTTGAGCTCCAGAATTATGGAATTGTATAGAGTATGTGTAGTGCAGCATTTAAATGGTTTTTAGTGGGTTTAAATGTTACATTTTTTCGTAGGCCAAGTGGAGCAAAGAGGCTGAACTGAGGTAAAAGTCGAAAACATAGGCATCTAAGATATTATATTGCGCGGTGACCTCCTATTTACCTCTGCAATCTACCTATAAACATGTTTTTCTGTAATATCTTCAACTTATGTTTTTATTTTCAAGCATCAGAGAAAACTTTTGCGACCTCTTAGATAGGGTAATTTTTTTACGAATACCATCGAATCTTTAGTAAGTGCTTGCTAGTGCTGACCACCTAACTAGTAAGAGACAACTGAAAATGAACAGATAATCCCATGTAAATTATGTAATGCACGTCGTGTACATAAAGTCTCCGTTTTTATGGAAAAAATGACATTTTCTGTTATCATTCAAAGGTTATGTATAGGCTATGATACCTATCCATCATGCTCAAAATATCCAGCCCAACCTTTAGAGAGTAATTCAAAGAACTTGTACTTCTGACTTTCACTTCAGTGTTAAATTTTGTAAATCCTAAAGGATTCACTCGTATATCATACACAGTTGTGTATCATATTCAATTAGTTCTGGCTTCATCCACTTAACAGGTCTAGGACGACAAACTCTCACGTAGCAATCGTAGTGCTGCTTTAAATCATGTTATATATTTGGATCGTGCTGTAGGAAAGGGAAACTATATAGTGAAAACTACTTCATTGTAAAAAATGCATGTCAACATATCCAAACCCTATTCTCTTTCAAGCTGAAAACACCATGTAAAAAGTTGAAAATAAATGAAAGAATGCAAACACAAGAACTTTCGACGATATTTTTAGTATGCGTAAGGTTAGTTGAAGCGTAAATTAGCATAGTCTGTGCCTGTGTGCGCTCAAGTTGCAATTTTCAATGCAAGTTGCAACGTTTTAAAAATTAATTTGTTTGCTCTCCGAGCCTACATCCGGTTTTTATCATTTTATCTTATGACTTAATTTGAAA
>JAANSM010004455.1:0-11312 GCA_036850725.1 Orchesella villosa
ACCTTTGCACACAATAAGACTTGTAGCAAGGAGGCATGTACTCGCATTTCTTTTTGGGATACCTATAAAAATCATATTGAAATGTAATTTATTTATATAAGGGTAAAGGATTGCAAATTACAAAAGAAAAACTAATTAGAAAAGTTATGATGATTGAGAATGGAGACAAGCACTCTCTGCTTCTGCTCTCTTCTCTGTCTTGACATACTTACTTGCATGTCTCAATTCGCACACTCTGAGGGAAAACGTCGGTATTGAGCACAGCGACCCATTCACCCTTCCAATTCTTTGCCCATCCTGGTCTCACGTATGAAACATCCGACTCACAAATAAAGTGACCTTTGTGTCTAAATACATTTATGAAACATGCATGCAAACAAATTCACATTATATTATCGCATAAAAAATTACATCATTTTGCATTGAGTGGAAATAGAGGTAAAAATTAGTACAGGAAGAAAGGTTATAAACCAATTTCATGAGACATGGAAGGAATCATACTAATAAATAAATAAAAATATTATATAAATTCATATATAATGTCATTGCATGGAAAGAAAAGAACACCAACACTTTGAGGATTCCTCAATGTCACTTCACTTACGTGAAGAATGCTTACTTAACAATAAATCCTGTGTAAGTATATACACACGTATATTAAGTATTTTATGAAAACTATATACATTCTTATTACTACGTCGTACGTACCTATATCTGTGGGTGGCGTTGTCGTGACTGATATAATCAGTAAGCGAGTAATGATTCATTTCCTCATAAAGTGGCTGCAGTTGGTTTTGGTAGTGTTGTGCAATGTTTGATACCTTGTCCCTGTAAATTTTGATTAAGGCATTATATTTCAAGAGGGTCAAGTCTCAACTCAAAATGTCAAATGGCCCAATGACTTACATAGGATATTCTTGATCATATAAGCAATAGTTGTCTCCAGAGCCAGCACAAGTTGGCTTATACTTTCCATGATGATGAGGTGGAGGAGGGTGATGATGGTGGTAGTCATCATAATTGTTACTTGGAGGATAATACGAGTTTTGATGGCTTTGTGGGGGTCGATCTACAGGAAAAATTGTTAGAGGAGCAGAGGTACAAATGTGATCAACAACGTTATCAAGAGAGTGGTGAGTATGTTGTGTTGGGGGTGTTGGTTGTGGGGAAAAAGGGAATTGATTTTGTTTACCATTCTTTTTGTAGACAATCACAATCCCAGGACTTCCTCTCCCCGTAGGATCAATTGGATCAGGTTTTGTTGGCCTTTGAGGTGATGCAGGGTGGAATCGCTCCCCATCGATTATCTGAACTAGAATGGCAGCCAGGGCCAAACTAATGGCAAGCATGCCATCTCTTCCATTTGGTAGACGGAGGGTCTTTTTATGTTCAAGCACACGGACATTTGCACACGTAATAGTGAAGGACAAGGAGAGAAATGTTTTAAAAAATTGGTTAAAAAGCTTCCACGAAACGAAATGATCAAAAATCTTCCCGAATAATGACCTTGCGTTCTCATCATGAGAGGTATATATGGCCAAAGCTAAAGTATAATTCCAAAGTTGTTGCATGTGCAGATGCGTGTGTGAGTAGCAAAGCTTCATTCTTCCTTAGCAAAACTACAAAATGCTTTTTACATAAGACATCATGCAAGCTATGAATTTTTTGCATCAATTTTGCAATTATAATTACGTTACGAGAGCGAGGAAACAATGAGTAAGTTTGCCAACAAAGGAATTCCAAGAAGAAGAAAACGAAAACACATGTTTGGATAAAATGAGATTTTAAACCATGAAATTGGTAATTTCGTATGAGCATGCGATACATTACATTCCTCACTTTAATTCAGAAAAACTGGAGTGTTCATCGAGTTGAAAACGTTGCATTTTTATATATGAAGTAATGTCGAAGCGACATGGAGAAAGATGAGTTTAATTGAGATATCAAATTACAAAACACCAAAACCAAAGACAGAATTCTTAGAAAAAGTTAGGTGGGAAGGTTGTAGTTTTGATAATAATAATATCATTTTACATTGGACACACCAAGTAAGAAAGAAAAAGAAGCGTCTTAGGATACCCATATAGTAATGTTGGATGTAGGAATTTCTGGACTTCCCATTTTCATAAGTACAACGTAAAACGTAACTACTTGATGTTCGTGACAAATTAAGCAACTCTCTATATTGCTGGTCAGTATCATCGTGCTTGCAACTGGTTCACACCTTGTCCAGCCAAAAGGATATGACGTCATATTTAATTAGGAAACCATTTTTTTAAGTTGATGCGCAGTACATACTTTATTCAATTTATTACGAGCAACCTCTAGGACTATCTTATTAGCGTGCGAAGTAAATTATAATTTAATCTGAATTTAATTGATTTCTTGGAATTCATAGCTCGGGTCAATGAAATTTTAAGCTTGTCTGGAGTTCATGTTCGTAGTTTGCAACATAGGTGATTTGGAACAACAGAACACAGATAATTCGTCATCCCATCCCGTCGTTCTTGAAAAATTGTAATGTATATATATATCTACTATATCTTTACGTTTGTTCAAGTGACATTGACAATCGATTATTGAAGATTTGAGAAACGAGTACTAAGATTCAATCAGGCCTAGAACAGGACGTACTACTCTTTCCTAAATTGCAGATTACTGCTTGATGGCGTCATTTTCTGTATTTATTACTTGCATTTAATTTTTAATATCAATAGTTTATGGGTATGTTTCTCATTTGCATTATGTGTAAATGTTCATTTTACAGTGGCCAACTAAATGCATGTCGTTTATTTAGGAAAAGTTGTATTTGTTGATATGACGCGTCTTCCAAAAGTATTTACTTTGTTTGTATTAGGATGACATGTGTGTACATTGCACCTCTCCAGTGGTACTAAAACTAGAGACTTTTCAAGAGCTTTCATTGCAAATAAAATAAATTTAATAGGTTCAACTATCTAATCAACTATTCAATAATTCAACCTAATGATTCGCCTTACATGACTCATCCAAGCATCAAAATTATACAAAATCTTCCTTTCTTCAATGACAAGGCACGCAGCAAATTAAGATCAACGCTAGTCAATATAGCCAGCTCCAGCATCGCATGCAATATTATGAAGTTTCAAGTATCATATTCATCGACAAACAAACTGTTTTCCCCCAATTTCATGGGAAACCCATTTCAGTTTATACAAAACTAAACACAAACCAATCCAACCAATTTAAGAGCGAGCTATACTATATTCCAAACATCTACGTTATATACAACATGAAATCATCAACTTTTAAAATATACAAAAGTATAAAATCTGACTTACCATTCTGAATTATAAAGTTAACGAAATTATTTATAAATTAAAGAACCAAACCAAAAAGAAAAAGTCACAATTTTTTCAATAGTTTTTCAATATCAAATGATCCCCAAAAACACCAAACTGTAACTTGTCACAAATGTTATCTCGATCCAAAACAACTTGTCTGATAAATAGCTCCTCAGTGATCCGCGGTTTCTACTCAGTATTTCGACTCAAAACTTGACACAAAGGGCAAATATTTGCATGCTTCTAAGTGCACTGACTAGGCTCAAAATATTTGTTCTTAGTTAGCTTCGATGAGCTTCACAAGTCCACATAATTGTAATTACTACCTTTCCAGCAAGTCATAAAACGGTGATGGTCACTTGACGAAGCGAAAAGGCTAACTGAGAAGAAAACACACATAATTTTAAGCAAATGCGAATCCACTTACGAGTTGAACTCATAAGATGTAAGCCAAGCCAGCATTATACTCAAATGCATGCAAGTTAAGTCAGCGTTCACTCTACAACAATAAAGCTCTGAATCAGCTCAGGACAACAATGGAGAAACCATTGTACCTATGCATACAACATACATAATATCTTGAGATACATAAGAATCTACCTATTTACTCTTAGTTTCATTCGTTCATAAAAAGACAATGCAAAATGTGAGTGCTCAAGTTTTTCATGGGCTTGAGTTGAGCAGTATTACGTACTCAATCATCATGGTGTATCAGTGACTTGATTTTTGCTAGTTAAAGTGCATGCATGCATGCCTGCGTGCCTGCGTGATGCTTGGTGATTTGAGAACAAAGGGGAAGATGCAACCGTAAAGTAGAAAAATTGGGTGTATCTCACCTTAAACATTAAAAGCGGAGATTAAAGTTAAGATAATATGCCATATTTTTTATACATACAATATACACAAGTATATGCATACCTAGCTATATATTTCTTTCAAGCTCATGTAGTCTAGCCTGTCTCAAAATTCTTTCAACCTTGTCGCCTGGATCATTGTCAGATTGTAAAGGCCTACGTTTGAGTTCGTAAATAAAACTAAATAAATAATGAATAAATTCTCTTTGCTCATGCTCATCATCTTAACTATAAATTGTTTACTTCGATATAAATATGTGTGTTAGATGAAAAAAGGCCCTACGTTTGAGTTCGTAAATAAAACTAAATAAATAATGAATAAATTCTCTTTGCTCATGCTCATCATCTTAACTATAAATTGTTTACTTCGATATAAATATGTGTGTTAGATGAATGAACGAATGGGCAAAAAGATTCAACCTGATGCTGGCCCTTATTCGACTAGTAAAGTTATCTATATACTTACGTTAAAATATAGATGAACCTGCTCAATTCCAGAGGAGCAATTATCTACCTTGAAATTCGAGAAAATATGAGTTCACATAAAAGCATGAGGTTTGCTGGTGACACTGATAATGTCGAGAATAATAGACTGAAACAGAATAAAAGAAAAAGTAATTTCATGCTCCTCTCCCTTAATAAATTACAATTGAATTTATTGTGAAATTTTGACCCACTCAGATAATACAATGCAAATAGCTACTGACCTTATCACGTTCACATTATGAAGAGTGACTGAATTTTGGTCTGGAAATGTGACTGTGAGGATGTAACTTTTAGCAAGGATGAAGCTGATGCAATGCAACTGTGGTGACGTTGTCGCTTTGTTACGCAACGGAAGGCACACTCCTAAAGGACAATGCCAATTAGGTTCCTAAGCCACTCCAACATAATGAGATGTGAGATGAATGAGAACTGCCCATGTAGTTTATCCTCATTTTGATGAGCTGTGAACGCCTTGTTCTTCCCCAATGTTAGTATTGTTCCAATCAAAGTGGTGGCATAAAGGAGGATGAAACTTGTGTTTGCACCTACGTTTCTTCCACGCGTGACAAGCTGTGATGTTGTGAACCCTTGACAATGACTGAGCGATGCTAAGTGAATTTGGAAGTAGGTATTATATGTAATTGTTAAAAATTATCCAGAGTCAAACAACATGTGACATAAATGAATATGATAGGAGCAGCCGGTACTTAATTGTAGAGTTTGGAATGGGATAGTTATCAATGGTCATCCTACTTTTGATTTGCGTTACAAATAAGAAATAATTCAATGTCGATTTCAACATTTTATATTTTTTATTACATTTTAAATATAAACAGCCTTATGTGAACCCTTGACAATGACTGAGCGATGCTAAGTGAATTTGGAAGTAGGTATTATATGTAATTGTTAAAAATTATCCAGAGTCAAACAACATGTGACATGAATGAATATAATAGGAGCAGCCGGTACTCAATTGTAGAGCTTGGAATGGGATAGTTATCAATGGTCATTCTACTTTTGATTTGCGTTACAAATAAGAAATAATTCAATGTCGATTTCAACATTTTATATTTTTTATTACATTTTAAATATAAACAGCCTTTTATATTATTGTCAGTCTAGTCCCAAATTAATTAAACGATAAATATACTTAACCTATGATGTATCAACAAAATAATTTATCCTAACGTTTAAACTATTCACCTCCTAGCATACTTCAAACAAAAACCTATAACGCGATTAAGCTATCACATTATATCACCTACATATTATGTAATATCAAGCGTATTCTATTCTAAACAACTAAATTTCCTACCAACTATGATGATGGAATAGGAAAGTTACTCATCATTAAACTAAATTCTGAAGGGGCACTATTCGAGAGGGGGTAATTGGCTCCCGACAGATAGGACAAGCTCCTTCAGTCCTCAACCAGTCGATGATACAAGCCCAACAGAAGACATGACCACACGGAGTCGCGCTTGAATGAGTTCTTAGTTCTAGGCAGAGACTGCATTTTTTACTTGAGTCCACTTCAGTCGTACTGGATGAGGGCTGAGCGTTGA
This sequence comes from Orchesella villosa, assembly GCA_036850725.1. NCBI lineage: Eukaryota > Metazoa > Arthropoda > Collembola > Entomobryomorpha > Orchesellidae > Orchesella > Orchesella villosa. Next base: position 6,229 of record JAANSM010004455.1, read on the forward strand.
GCTCATTCTCTGAACTTAACTGAAAATAAAAGTAAATAAATATCAACATAATTATTATTTTATTTTTATACATTCCATCCTCAACTAAACATTCCTCAACGCCTGTTTGGCTGACAACAAACCAAACAATGGGCAGTTGAGCATGCTATCAACAATGATATCGATCAAGCATCCGGAAACACTATTCATTCACACAAACACATATTTTACTCCTCTCTTCTCTCTCAATGAAAGCTTCTCAATGGTTAAGAACTTCACAACTATTTTTCATTAAAAGATACACACTATCAAACATCATCCATATCTCAATGATTCATAAGCTCATGAGCGTATCAATAATTTCATTTCCACCAGCCGTGAACTACTTGGGGATGCTGCTTCTGATACTAAAGCAAACTGCCTACATTTTTTAATTAGTGAAGAAGCTATAAAATGTTCTTACTAACGCCATTGATACATTTGATTAAATCAGGAGCCGGATGCTTGACTCAGATGGGAATGTGTGGTAGGAAGGAGGAAACAATTATTCACTTATAAACTTACATTAATCTTAGCCGAGGGCAGCAGCTCAAAGTTTGTAGATCGATTCTTAAGGAACGTAAGGTAATGGTAAAAATCGTGAATGGTACAAACAGTTAAATTCAGGATACTCATATACATGAGGTACTTCAAATTTTTCTTGCTAACTTCATCATTATTTCCATAGTACTTTCGGACTAATAACTACAGTGGAGGAAACAATTTAAAGCAATTAGTAATTGAATTGGAATTCGTTTTTGCCAATCGTTGACTAAAGAACTATTCTGAAGAATGATAACTAAAATCAACTTACGTATTGAATACCACACAAGCGCTTAGAGAAATGAAGAAATTTGCCATTCATATAGAATAAAGCAAGGTGGAGTTGAGTGAGTAGAGGGTGGAATCGTTCAAAAAGCTTCCCAACACCAAGGAACGTGTCAAGTAATTCTTTCAGGTACTCATTTTCGGGTGAACTATTTGACATATTCCTCTGACGTTTTTGAAAATTCTCTATAATTTTAGTGACGAAACTGAGAAATGGAGCTCCCATTACTTGACTAAATATCATCAAAGAGAGGGCCTGTTGAGGGAACAGAAATAAATATATTTATTATAACATATCCTCTTACCCCTGTCATGTTCCTTTCAAGATACTCAGGGAAATACACAAAAAAAGTATTAACTAAAACTCACCTTTTTAGATGGTATGGCTCTTCTCGAACGATCTACCTGAACGACCCCTACATATTCCTCACCAAGGGTTTGAAACCCCATTAAATTTGTTAGCGTGTAATAACAGACACCCGAAAAATATTGAGAGTACTTTTGGCATCTCATCCACACCCGTTGACCTGTTAAAAAAAACAAAATGAAAGCAATCATATAAAAACTTTGTTATAAGGTGAAAGCAAGCAGTTTCTGTTTTAAAAGTTAGAATCTTACCAAGCAATTCGAGAATGATTTCATCAATATCTTGCTTAAGTCTTAAAATAAATTCCTTATCTCTTTGGGAAGCCCTAATTATTTCAGCTGGTCCTGGTGATGGGGGACCCATTGTAGTGAGAGAGAAAAGATTCGACACAGGCCAAGAAATTTACGAAACTTATAGTGGGTGTGATAACTAGACTACATCTCTACACTAACTGAACATCCTAATAGCTACATTTAAAACCCTACTCAGTCTTAGTACAATTATAAAAACGACATGAGAAAAGGAAATTTTCTTGTCAAAACTATCCAAGATACAACTTTTATTTCTACAGACATTTGATCAGAGAAAACATACCATCATTGCCCGCCTATAGCACATTACCCACTACTACCTAATACAAAATCTCTGACAAAAAGGAACGCTAGGCTGGATTATTTTTAGAGACAAAGAAAGACTAGNAACTTTTATTTCTACAGACATTTGATCAGAGAAAACATACCATCATTGCCCGCCTATAGCACATTACCCACTACTACCTAATACAAAATCTCTGACAAAAAGGAACGCTAGGCTGGATTACTTTAGAGACAAAGAAAGACTGTGCTGACTGATGCGGAGGAGTTCATGATGATCTAGGGCAATACCAGGCCCACCTGGTCTGGACGCATTTTTGGACATCTCCAGTTATAAAGGAAATAGGCCAAAGTCCCTGTCCCTTCAACAAAGTCCATGTCGCGAACGATCCCCTGATTGTCCATTATATTTAGTAAGTTGTACACGTCACACCCATCCTATAATATAAAAAAAACATGAGGTAACATAAAATGATGATGATAGTTGTTGGTATTTGTCGCAATTTGTCGGTACTTTCAAATACATGATTTCAACAAGGAAAATATCATTACTTACATCCTTAGCATGAACAATCGCCACTTTCATTAAATCGATAAGTGACATCGAAGTTGCCACATTAACAAGAGCATGTGCGCATTGAATCTCGTTATGGATTTGTGACTTTGTTGTCCCTAATTTCTTTAGGTAGACCACGTAGTAACTGAAAAGATCTATAAAAAGATAACATTGATATGAGACCATTCATCATTCATTAACATGAGAAGTTATAAATTGTACAGAGTAATAGTAATATTTTACCCGTCACCACCCCGTCCTTTTCGCGCACATACGTACGCACAACGCCACTCTTATTACCAAAAATTTTTGTGAATGTCTCCACGTCAAATACTTGCTTAATAGCAAATTTTTGAAGGTAATCACTAACAAGTGTCAGGGCACTTGAAATATGTGGAGTTGTCAGGGGATGGAACATATCATTTCTTTCATGTGATTCCCACCGGTCGATAACTTTGTTAATTGGCATTGCGAGCGGATCATCCTCGATAAATCCTAAACTTCCTAGTGTCATCACGTTGATGGGAAAGTGAAAGTATTGAGAGTCTGCCACAGCCTGCAATGGCAATATTGAAGAAGTCGTGAACGAAGCATGGCGAATACCTCCTGCGTTAAGCCGCCGCATTATCTCTCCAAGTAGTAGGGGAGTCAGTCTTTTATCTCTCAACAGTCGGTGAACACACAAAAAGTTGACTAAGCCAACTTTAATAGTTCTACAAAATAAAACAGATACAATTAATACATTATTAATTTGTATGCGAATTCGCCTCAGACATTAAAACCAATCAGCATATCATCATATTTGCATTAGAAAACGTGAAATACTTACTGTCCATGTATTGAGATCTTTGCAGGTACAGCAGCTACGAATCCTACTAACTGACCTTCCCCGATGAGATCATCTGGAATCAGTACCACTGGATTTAATGCCAACCACGACGGCGTTATCTTCTCCCTGGCCAAGTACCCTGTAAGAAAGCAACAACGAAAGCATTGGAGTTTAACTTGCTCTAAAGCTTGATTCCCAAGCACTGTACCAATTACAAAATATAACCTTACCAATTGATTTGATTTGCCGTATATTCCAACTGGAATTCTGAGCTACTGTCCTGAACATAATTATCACGAAGAAGCAGATGAATCTCTTCAACCTGCAAAATTAATTACAACAATCATCATTAGAAAAATCTTTGATGCACTCTACATCACACCTGGCCAAGTCATCTTTATTTTGTAATATTCCATTTAGTATAATAAAATGTAGTGCTATGTTTGAACATATAAAATGAGCATACCATAGTGCGGCTGATAGCTGCTCCACTTCCCATGTCATAGCACCACATAAGGCCAGCTGGAAGCTCACCTGCCTCGGTCCCTAAAAAGGAAAGCTCATCGTGCGCAATGGGTTCATTAAAATCAGAGACCTCACCTGTAAAAACAAGTGACCAAATGGATTAAAATCAAGTTGAATCTACTGATGAAATTATTTAATTTAATCATGATGTGCTCGCAGCTTAGTATGAAAATGATAAGAATATCTTACCGGGCTGCATTACAGCCTGGTGGGCCCACAAGGAGCCAGCTCCTGGAGCACCAAGCTCGCCAGATTCAGAGCCAGGGGCTCCTCCAGTCTGAACGTGAGACGGTCCCGGCTCAGGCTCCGTGTAGTCCACCAAGAGGGTGGGTCTAAGTTTTGAAGCAGCTGCCTGAATGTTAGCCTCAAGGACTTTCAATGGGTCCACATCTGAGACTGCTTGGCTGACTTTACCTTCCACGTTCTCAACCTCTTCTTCGCCCTCCTTGGGATAGGAAACTTTCTCTGACTTTCCTCCCGAATCCATCATTTAGCACCTCCTGTCACCTGTGATTCAGAGAAAAAAAATATTAGAGCCGAATTACATTATTTTTAAGCTTAAATAAAATAACGAAACAATGGGGTCCCCGTCATTCGTCCCATGGTTTTCCCTCTCCACCCTCACTTAAAAAATGAGTAGTAAATATTAATTTTTTACTTCAACAACTACTACTAATTCTGCTCAAATACTGCTAATACAGATCAGGTAATCATCATGATCAACATCACCTGCTTTTTATCCCAACAATAAATAAATATTAAATTTTTTAATTCACCAACGACTACCAACTACTAATGTTGCTCAGTACTTAATATAAATAACCATCATGACCACCATCGCCTTTCATCCTCTCTACCTTCCTCATTAATTGTTAACTAGCAAATAGCAAGCACTACAATTAAAATTATCAAGAATCAAATAAAATGATAAAACAAGGGCCCCCGTCGCCTCCTCCCATGACATAAGTCACCCGTCCCAATAACCCTCACTTACGCTGAGGCACCTGCTGTTTTAGACCAAACAATCAGTAAATATTAATATTTTTAGTTCAACAACCACTACTAATGCTGCTCAAATACTGTTAATGCAGATAATCATCATGATCATCATCATCGCCATACATTCTCTCCGTCTCCTTTATTAAATTTTAACTATCAAAAAGCAACACTACAATTTAAAATAATCAGCTGGAATCATTCTCAAATGTTGAATGTCAAACCCCTACCACCTACCCACATTCAACAACCAAAATCAACCCTACTACCAAAATCAACATTTAAAATTAACTACCCCAAAAAGCAATACCAGTTGGCAGTTTGTTTCAAGAAATCGATCAGTAATACTATTTTAATTTGCTTCCCTAGTCG
>JAANSM010004456.1:0-11312 GCA_036850725.1 Orchesella villosa
TCAACCACTAGCATTAAAACCGGCTCTCAGAATTATTAAGTCCATCGAAATAAGTGAATTTTCTTCCGCTTTCTCAAGGAAATACTTTGAATTTTCTGTTCTTACTTCCGATTTTTTTGCATAAATTTATCAAAAAGCAATGGGAACTAATCGCGACAAAGCACTTTCACGTCTCTTCTTTGGTGTCTGCGTCTGGTGTCTGGTTACTACCCTTTGCCTTGCATGTCCATTCACTTTTCCCAGGTGTACAGTTGCGCTGGTCCAATTAGCTATATAATTTATGAACAATACATAGCCGCAACAACGGTGCATATCATTCTCAAACATGAGCACATACAACAAATTCGCATGCTTCGTAATTTGCAGTTTTGTTCGCCACTTCTGCATATTACGATTTTATGTACATATATTTATCTTTACACTAGCTCTACCTGCATAAAGGGATTCATGGTGGGATTTTCCTAGTTCGAATTGAATTCAACGGGCAGGAAATCTTCAAGGAATGAATTGACAGGCGTGACACTGTTTGTCTTTTCCATTTGCGTCATCAGTTGGCTGGTCTTAATTCGATTGATGCAAGGTCAGAATAACGTAGTCATATAATTGCTGCGACGTTCGAATGAGTTATTTAGAATTCATCCAAGGTCTGTAGAATATAGTGGAATTCATCCAAATAAAATTATGGGTTTGGTATACTTTAGGTACCCGATTTATTTTTTCCTCCCATTTTCCTTACAAGGGCTTATATGTTGTTGAATAAAATCTCAAAGAAAATAAAAAATAGTTTCCTCTCTGTTTGAAATTACTTAGATTTATGGGTTAATCAGTTCTTAGTATCACCAATAGCCATCTTAGCTGAGTTGAACTAATCATAATTACTGCTTTTATTGTTAAATTTCAAACTGCTTATAGTATTATGCCTACAACCAATCCTTGTAACTTGTAGGGAAGTGGAGCGTCAAATATGTAGAGTATTTATAAGTAGATGGCCGAAGTTGTTTCCTATAGTGAGCCAATATGTCACGTCTCGTCTCGTACATACGTGATTTCTTTCTACGTTTCCAGCCACAGTCCATCCAACCAAACCAAACGTAGTGTTTAATTAAAGTACGATTCACAAATTATTTATGCATCTTTGCAGTGAAGAAACCATTGCGTTATGCATCAAAAGAGTTCAATGAAACAAAAATATTGTTGATCCAAAGTGAATTTACTTGTTTTTCTGCATATTAAATATGAATATATAAAATACATATTATAATGTAACTTAGCTCTAGTTCTTTTATGTGAAATATTTTGTCTGTTATCTAACGCTTGTTCATGTAAAAAAAAGTTTGTAAAAAAGAATGTTCACCTGTATTGTCTTCAAATAGTTACATTACTTCCATTAATTCCATTATATTAATATCATCACCCTTTCTGGTTTTAAGGCAGGACTCCTAACATAAGACAATAAGAAATACTTAAGGTTCATGACTTGCTGTTTCTGCAGGTCATAATAGTTAAGCTAATTTAAGAATAATATTGTGAACTATTCAATATTTACCTAATTTCTAAAGCAAAGTATACAATATACAATACACGATGAAAGTTAAAGACTGTCTATTATGAGCTATAGTAGTATGAATATGTAGAGATATCGCGAGTACAAACTTGTTTTAAAAATAACATACGTATAGAACGTGAAGCTTTGGGGTCAAAGTCAAAACAGAAATAGTAAAAATGAAGCTCTCACCATTTATAAACAATGGGGAAAACTATTTTTCCAGTTCATAATAAATAAAATTGCTCAAAAAAGCTAAACCAGATTGTTAGTGCATCTACTAAAAACTACAATCTTTCAATTTCTTCGTTAACATGTTCAGCATACCTATTCGGACATTGCAATGGGAAATAGGCCGGCAATGCAAAACCATGTAATCTGTAATCTAGAAACTAAATTGTGGAGTTATTACTGTCAATATTGCTTCTTTCCAGTGTTCAGATGACCGATAGTAAAGAATATGACGCAAACGGAAATTTTATAAGATTAAGACAAAACGTAATATTTAAACTGTGAACCACCATAAAGTTTCCTCTTTCGCCAATTACGAATAATTATACAGCATATAAACGGGTTGCGCAATAAATTTCAAAAAATGACGTTGGTTGGACAAATGGTGAATGGACGCATTACATGTAGCGATTCAAAACCAAATCAATCTTTGCAACCAACCTGTAGATATTCCGTTTCACAACTCAAGATATCATATTAAAATTTTTAACTAATAATAACTTACCACTTACCAAAGAGCTCTAGTATATAAGTTTAGCAAAAACTGCATACGCGGATATATATCAACGGGAGGCGGGAGGCATACATATATACTTGGCCATCAGCTATATGTGTGCAAAATATCTTTTGCAATTTTAGCTCTTAGCTTTTTGCTTTAAGTTTTAAACGATGGGAACCTCCATTCTGACAAGGCATGTGACTATTTACTTCATAGTTACCTGCTCGGACAATGTATGAGATGTATATTTTCCGCATCGTACCATGGGTTTCCATAATAAACCATTGTTGATGTACCTTTATTTTTTTCATGCAATTCTTACCATTATCACCCCTAACCTCCCACCTTTTCCAATGTGAAGAACAAAGCCAAAACTTAAATGTAAAGGGATTTTTTTGCAAGCATCAGAAGAAGTATAAAATGAGCGTGTTCCATTTAACCAGCAATCATTTCTACTCCCAGTTCTGCACATTGCAGAAGGGCCCAAAACACCCGCTACACACGCAACATTGTTGGCCGTCTTTGGTTTGTGTTTTTACGCTAGCCACAACAATAAGTTTCTAAAAATAAATTCCCGTTGTTTTTAGCTCGAAAAGTCTTTCAGTTTTTGAATTGGATGTCATTATTTTGAAAATCCAATCTCAGCAAGCGGAGACAGTTTCTTGTGATAATCAACTTGTTCAACATTTTGAAAGTGATAAATTTTCAGATTGTGATACAAAAAAATGGGGGTTTTGACGGAGCAACAAATTGCGACTGGGGAAAAATGCATGACTGTGGCTAATACTCAGTTATTGCAACCAGAAGTAGAATGTTTTTCGAGATTTTTCGCCCCACCTGCAGCACCAACAAATGAAGAAGTAGAGTGTTTAAAGGAGCTTCGTATGTTAATGAAAGGTACGTCCTTGCCTTAAAATAGCTAGCAAATAACGTTTTCAAAATTATGTTTGTTCTTACAAGCTGTTTACTTTTCACAGAAGATGATGAAATCCAAGACTCAGGTGTAGAGCAAACAGACGAATTTCTTCTTGGCTTTATTAGAGGAAAAAGTTGTAAAACCGAGAAAGCTTTTAAAGTTGTAAGTAAAATATCCACTTTTGATATGTGTTGTGTTATAAATATCCACCTTTAGTTAAAAATAGTTTTAAAAACTGTAATTTCCTTTTCTTTTGTGCAGCTTAAGAACTACGTCCATGTTCGAAAAGTCAAATATAACAAATTCTTTAAAAGTCTGAAACCCCGCAACATTGAGTACCTTTTTGACACAGAAAAGCACCCGAGATTTTGTGGCGTTCTCAAACATACAGATCATAAAGGTCGAGCGGTGGCAGTGATGATGGCTTCAAAATTCAATCCACGTGTTCAGAAAGGGGAAGATGCTATACAAGCTACCATTATAGCAGGACAAGAACTCCTTGTCACTGATGCTGGTCCAAGAAACGGCCTTGTTGTAGTCGTTGACGCTGCCGGATTTGGGTTCAGACATGCTCGGGAAGTTACTTTGCCTAGAATTTATATGTTACTCCAAGTTTTTCTTAGTTCGTATCCAATTAAATATAAGGGAATTCACATTTTAAACAACACGTATCTCTTCGATACCATCCTAACTCTTGTTAAACAACTCATTCCAAAGAAGCTCAGAGACAGAGTAAGTTACAAATATAATTCATATAAGGATTCAACATATTCTATTGTAGAACCAAGAATGACTTTAACCGTGTATTTTTGCATGTATTTATAGATACATCTGCATGGAAGTAACTTTGCCTCCCTTCATGAGCATGTGCCTCCAGAAATCTTGCCAGAACACTTTGGGGGCTACCTGAAAGGGGACGATGCATTTGATTTAGAATATGAACAAAGCGTGTTTGATAGATCAGATTACTATGAAAAAATGGCACAGTAAGTTGAAAATACTTTCAATCTTTGATAGCCTCTGTGTTTATGTGAACATTAAGCATCGTTAATTTGTGAAGACAAAGACCACGTAGCATAAGATATACTGCCAATTTGCATTTTCGTTATTTGCAATAATAGTTTAAACAAAGAAAAAAATTTAATTTGAGATGAACTTAAAATATACAATGTGCGTTAGGTTATAGAGATTATACAAATAGTAGTAATGATGATAATCACTACCTCAAAATGTTCATTGCAAACAGACTCTGGGATTTTCCGCATGATCACGTAAGAACCTAAAAAATAGGTACAAAACCTGTTGTCTGTTAAATCTGTGTAAAATTTTCACACGGTCGTCTCATCACCTTACTTCTATATGCTACGCTGATATTTCCGCTTTCTTCGTGGCATGGGTACATATTGGTACATGCTTTATGTTCACATAAAACACACACAGGGGAATTCCCTGACTAGAAACAATTAACCCATTTCCGCTTGACTACAGAACTAAATTGTCGTCTTTTGCTCTCTTTTAAAACAGGAACTGGTAGCAAGAAAAACGATATGAAACAAGCAGGAAGCTTCCATCGGATCGGGCAATGATCACAATCGGAGATAATCCTATGAACTTGACTTTATTTACCAGATTAAGTGACAATTTGTTAGTCGTATGTTTGCTCACGTATCTACTAGAATCGGTTTCATGGATGGATTCGAGAGAGAAAAGCGTTTCTTTCCCGGCGATGACCTTTTATGTATACTGACCGGAAGCAATGATAATTATCCTTTGTATAAGGTTTTCTTTCATTTTAAATGTCTGATTCTATACTTAAACGATTATTTTTATGATAGCTTCGTGCTTGTTTTTTATTTACCAATGATATTATTAATGTCTTGTCATTTGAAGTTAAGCACAATAGCTATAACCTATAATAATATTATTGTATTTTAATTAACAGCGTACTAATTTTTGTAATTTTTTTACTTACAAAACTTGTGAAAGACTATGAAAAAATATAGTGGAAACACTTAAACCAATTTGTGTTTGTTTGTGCATTGAGTCCAAATCAATTCTTAAAATGCGTAATAACGAGCTCCATACCACGAAAAAACAACCCTTGTCTTAGATTAGAGGGCATTTTAATTTACTTCACGTATGCATTTAAAACTGTAACCGCAAAGGACCGTCTTTCAATGATGTGATGTTCTTTACTGACCTATGTATACGACAGCATGCTTTTAATTTTTGTATCTAAATATATGACTACACTACACTACTACACACATTCAACATTAAGTACTTTGTCCTTGCTAAATCTACTGAAGCCTTCCGCATTTCATTGTCACCCTAATCCTTAGTCCTAGACTATCCTTCGGAGCTGAAGAACAAGCATGGCATTATAGTACTCTTCTGGGTTGGTGGCGGTGGCAAACATCATAAAAAAGAAGATATGAACATAGGAAAAAGTGGCAAGTGCTGGTGAAAACGTGTAATGTACATAATATTAAGTACATAATGTACTTAATATAATGTTAGATTGTATATATTAGAAAACGGGTATAGTGAAATGATAGTACAAACAAGTTAGCTATATATAAGCTTGAATTCAGCAGCATATTTTGGGGTTTCCTTTGTTGCGCGTAGGCTAGGTTATCACACACACACATCGCAATCCAGCTCATAATCAGCTCAAATCCAACGTTATATTTTTTGTTGCGGCTCTCTCTCTCTCTATACACCACCGCGTCATGAAGTGCCAGAAGCACCAGCAGCCGAGCAGGCCATGCCATAGTTGCTTCTTACCCATACATAATTGCCAAAAAGGGAACTCCCAACCGCCCGTTTTCATCCATCTAATCGCATGGCAAGGATGAAAGTATAAAGTACATACTATGATGATATGCATAAAATAGGCAGTCCAACACACTCTGGAACTACTTCTGGAGCCCAAGAATGCTTTTCTCCTTTCTTTTCTCGTCCTCTGCCTGCCTTGCTTCATACAAGAAAGAGTTCCATAGAAACGAGTCTGCTTCACTTTTCCAAACACAGTCGACTTTTCTCCGGCACCCGGGTCACATCTCTATCCATTTTGTCTGCAGAGTGTGATATCGCTCTGTCTTCTCTCGCCATTTCTCTTTTGCACACACACACCTCTCTGCCGATAAATCGCCCTAGATCCAACTTACTTCGCTATACTTTTCCCCCATTCATCCCAGTGACGTGTACTATATATTTTTTCCTTCTCTCTTTCTCTCTCGTGCTTATCTTCCTCCTGCCTGCTGTGTTTGTGCCGTCATACCATTTTTACTCCTGTTGTAACCTTCAAACTCCCAATTTCAAACGGAATATTGATAAGTTACCATTACCTTAGGTTTTGGAGTCTCCATTACCCAAATCCCAACTAAAGTTTAAATATATGCTTAGTCCGGGTTAGAAAGTCATTATGCCATAATAATGTGCATATATAATTATGCTATCTGTGTGCTTAGTATAAAATACACGTTGCAGGTGTATTCTTAAAGGAAATACGAAAATTGACAGTGTCCTCGTTCAATTTATAAACTTGCATTGGTCAATTTAACATTCAAAAATTATACTCCATGACTGATTCCCAATAACTGTAATTTCATGTTTTGGCTGCTTCTACCACACTAAATAAACTTGTACCTTTGTATAACCCCGAAAGTTGTTTTGTTGAGCCAAGTCCTGTGATTTAGTTAACAGAACAGGTTTTGTGCTACTTGTCTGTGTTGTTTTTTTGTTCAAGTCCTTGTCTAGCTCACAGCAAAATTCTCAAGTTAGCCCAGGTTCGGCACCAAGAGCAGCCTTGTATTTGATGTTGATGTTCCCAGAAATACCTTAAATGTGTGTTATTACATTGTCCATAACATGTGATGATACTATTAAGCATATACTTATGATGGTGATGTGAGCTAGTACGCTATAGGGAGCCGCCAATTTTAGAGTCGTCAATGATGATACTGTGGAAGATGAGCACTAGTTTTGACATGATTGACGTCACAACCATTTTAGACTAATGATTGTAGTACCCATCAAAACTTTGAACAAAATCGGCAACCTGAGAAGGTATATTGATATGATACGGACCTTTTACCATTAAACATAAAACGGGAAGATCTTCTGCAAGAACTCTGTGGAGAGCAGAAACTTTCTGTATACATACAAAATATATTGAAACTAACGAACAGGGGAAATGTGAATGAAACAAAACTTAAAACTTAAGTAACATCTGCAGTAGAAGCATTCAACATGACTTTGGTGAAAGTATCGTAGTGCACCAGGAATTTGTGGCATACTCTTGTAATCCCTAGAGAAAGAAAAGAGGAAAAGAAAAAAATTGCTAATGCTCCTTCGTTATCGTGTAGCATTTGTATCGATACAGCTAATATTACCTCTAGGATAACATAATATATACATACAACACTTGAAACTTTACAAGTAAGTGGTTGTGCACAAGGAAAAAGTATAAGATAAAAAGATAGACTTTTTTTGGCACAGAGAAGAAAACATGAAGCTGTCGTCATTGCCTCGTCGCTCGTATTCTGAAAGGTCTTCCACCTCTTTTATTCATTTTCCGACTATGATCAAACTTCATGTGTGGTAGTGAGCACAGACCGTTGGGAGACTTAAAAATACATAAGTCTAATGAAATATGCAATAAGGCACTAAGACAAGTTTTAAGTGGAGTAGAAGAGAGAGAAAATCTTTAGAGTTCGCACTCAAATTCACTCCTTTCCCTGATTGATGACTATATTCTAGATATATCTTACTTACTCGAGACTAGTCGAGACATCCCTTGTACTTATCAGTCTTATGATAAACTTTAAAAAAGGTGAATGAAAAGTAGAAAAAGTTTGGCATTTTTTCAAGCCAGACATTTAATTAAAGAGATTGGCTTGGCCATTGAATTTCTCAAAAATAACTCATTCAATATAAGCAATCCAAGCATTGCAAACAAATCTATATGTCTCCACTTTCTCTTTGGTGAAATGTGGATGAGTAGTCAAACATCCTTTTATACTGGAAGATTGTTACGGATATAACGTAATTTGTACTTATTTATGGTACGAAGAAAAGAAAATTGGTGTAGCACCAGCACCAGAAGCACAAACTCAATGGAGAAGGATAAGGATTTACCCCAAGGGGTTGAAACCAATCTGGTCGCTGCCGGCACAGCGACATACAAAGTTGCAGTAGGTAACCATCAATGTTGTCATTGCGGGTTTGGAGGCTCTTCCTCATCTTGCTCTAAGCACAGCTCTTGCAATTATCAAGCTGAAGATGATTGCGAGGATGTGAAAAGCATGGAGAAGGAGTGGAAATGTGAAGAGGTGGAGGAGGATAGTGACTGTGTGACAAGGCAATATAACGCTTCCAGCCGAATTTTCAGGCGACAGTCTCATCGGAAGCTGATGCTCTACTTGGGAGTCCCTCTCGTCCTTCTGTATTTCTTGAGTGCTCAACATTGTACCTCGGAAGTGGTACGTCTGAGACATCCAGATCATCTTTATTATGGCGACAGAGGCGGAGGTGGTGGGCCACTACCACTTCGACATAGTGGAAACAATTACCTAATGGAATCGATGGCCACCGCTGCTGAAAGAAGTTTTGAAGATGACTCTGATGTTCCCTCTTCTATCTATCATCGTCCTAGTCACAGTAGTGCAGTTAGCAGCCACAAAAGAAAAGGACATAGCAGCAGTAAGGAAGCCGTGAATAGTGATAATTTTCCCATCTCAAGCAATGCATATACTCTCCCCCAACATCATCACCAACATCACGGAGCAATCGCGGAAGATCGAGAGCTTCCCGTCTACTTTGCTCGGCAAGGGAATGACGGGGGTCCAGAGGTGGATCAGCAGGAACCAGCAGTAGCAGGCAAAGAGAAGGAGCAAGAGAATGCTAAACCTGCGGAGGAGGATGGGAAGCTCTTTCCACCCGATCTTTTCGATCTTGAGCAAAGGCGACAGGGAGCTGTCGTCTTATATATTCTAGGCGTTATGTACATGTTCGTCGCACTTGCCATTGTGTGCGATGAGTTCTTTGTCCCTTCACTGGATGTTATCATTGAAGTTTTGGGCGTTCAGGTGAGAAACTTGGTTCTTTTCTTTCCTTTTCATTCCCATTTTAGCGAAAGTTGTAGATTGTGCACTTCTGTGGTGAAGGAGCTTCAGGCTGTTCTTCTTCACGCACATTGAGTCAGTCAAATATGATATATGATGCCCATCATCTTCATACACTACTCCAAGCTTCTAGCATTATGTGTATGCCTATTTATAAAGTTGTAAACTGAAGCTTTCTCATTTTCCCTCTTCCCTCTTGCTTTTCCTCTTTTAAGTTACAAATTGCAGATTCACTATTCCCATGTCGGGCTTAAAGCTTGATATATTACAATGTGCCGAGCTCGTAAATACATTTTTATGGCAGAAAATGTGGATACTCATACAAAACCAATCCCAGTGCGGTAGTAATGTGAAGGACATTTTAGGGAGCGGGGTAAGAATGAAAAGAAAAACCGCAATGATACCACGTTGAGGAAAAAGAAATGCAAGAATCACTCCACCCCATTAAACTTGCTCCACTAACCCAAAACGATATGATGGCGGACAAATAAATGATATTCATATCTGCCTAACTTATAACCAATATAAATATATGTCTGACCTGAGTTCATGATATCACAAAGTTGATGTTAGGAAATGTCTATAAAAGTAAGGGAAACATGAACCGTATACATTTTTGTTACTCTTTTAGAGGTTTTCTTAAGTTCAGCAAATTGAAATGTAACAGTAACAATGCAAGACATGTTTATATTCATTTTATGAACTGAATGTATTTCTAGTGACTCGATTGCAACATGGCCATTAAGGTTTTTTATATGTAGATAACTAGCTGAAAACTGGGAATTGCATCTGAATTTTATTCAATATTTGATCATAAATTAGGCATGTAACATGCAAATGGAAATGTACAAATAATTACCAACGTCTTTATAGAATGACTTAATCATTTAGTCTACGCTTAACGAGCCAACATTATCAGGCCTTCTTTCCCTTTTCTTGTTCATTACAAAAGTTCTAATATTTAGCAGAACCACGGTATCCAATTGTATGCAAAGTATGATATTGCGTAAGTCTCAATTTTGGCAGCAGTTGAACAAGTAACCGCTTGGGAGTACCGCATTGAACGAACTACTCTATTTAAGAAACGAAAAAATGGAAAATTGTTTTTTTATGCCATAAATATTAAAATACAAGTTCGTGTACCTATTAATGGCACACGATGACTAAGCATACTAGGAAAGGATGTAAGTTGTTAATGCAAACTTGTATTTTTTATGAGAAAAAGTTTGAGTTCTTTTCTTCATTTTCATTCACGTAAGACAAAACAAAAAACCAAAGGGGTAAAAAAATGAAGAAATGACTGGATTTTTAGACATACAAACCAAACCCACTAGCACGCTACACGTAATAATAACTTCATCGTTGAGAAAGCAGTTTTTACTCGTGTGTTGCGAAAGAAAGATGTTTATTGCAGATAAATAAAAATGTATTTTCTCCATCCCCATCCATCCAAATAACCTTGCGACACGTGCAAGAGACTGAACAACCCAACCAAGAAAAATTGATTAAACTGCCCTCTGCTCACTCAAATATATAAAGCTTTCACATTCTGCTACGTCAGTGTCACTTACTCCGAACTGCATGCATACACCTGCACATTTTGTTACTTTTTTTTGTGTCCCGTCAAAAGTCAATTTGGTCAAGTTGATATATATTCCATACACTGCCTTGAAGAATCGGAAGAGAGTTGTTGGAGCAGCGAGAAAAAAAGTGTCCTTCACCAGCACTTCTCCATAAATCGTTTTCATATAAGGGCATGAACAAATTATTGTGAATGATTTATTGACCGATAAATAGAGTACCGCCTTGGTAGTAGGAGTATAGTTGGTAACAACCACGATCCTTTCCAGAAAATGATTAAGTGACGTAATTTTTCTAATTTTGGCATAGTATAGTATAGTAATTATTAAATTGCTTGTGCTTTTATTCATCCCATACATTTGGCCAAAAACGTCATCCTGAGTTGCCAAAATGCTTAGTAATGGCATTTTTTAT